>JAPYZA010000724.1:0-25775 GCA_030522685.1 Eupelmus azureus | reverse complement strand
ACATAGAAAACGCATTTTTTTTACTTTTTAATTTTTTTCTCAAAAACTAACCAACATTATAAATCCAAATTTATACAAATTATAGATATTAACATTCTATTTACATACGTTTATAATATATGATAAAATAAGATACATTTATCAAAATAATAATTATTTTTTGTTAATCATAGTCTTACTTACACAATCTTGGTTGAGACTATAAACTAAATTTTGGTTTGACTTTGAGAGTAGATGACTTTATGAATTTCTTATTTTACTTCAATTCTTTCTTCTATGTTTTGGAGTTTATTCATGTTTCTTTTTCTAATTATCTAATTTTTATTTATATTTTCATTATTCTTAATTTCTTGTTAATATATTACACTGTGAGCTAATTTTCATTGAATGACTAATGTGTAACGTTAGTCACTGAATTTTTCGAGATTCACTTTTCATGCAAAGCTTTGCAATCGTTTCTGGCTCGTAGATGATTTTCTTTTTTTACATTCGAAACATAAATGTGGAATAATTGTAAAGAAAAGCATGAAAACTTTATAAGTATTTTCAAGAGCAAGAAACAGATTAAAATGTTCATTTTTACGCACACACTTTTAGTGCGCAACCGTTCAATAAATATAATTAGTATGCATACAAATGTTTTCACTTCTTTATACAAGAGTAAAAATTACAAAAATTTACTGAAAATATAAAGTCGGACGATCTCGTAAAGAAAGATTAACATCTTGGACTTGGCTATAATTTTATGTTCAAAAGTACAGCTAAAACGATAATATTTATCTACCTATTTGACAGCCCAAGAAAAATCTTTAAATTTAAAATTTTACTTTTTCACTTTTATACTAATTGATCCCAGTTCAATGAAGCCCCGTTTACTTTTACATTCTTTTCATAAATTGTTAAATTACTTTTATAAATTACGGATTCAATTATTTGTAGTGCTCCGAAAGAAAAAAAAACAATAATAGATCTACCTGAAATAGAAGAAGTGGATATTGAAAAATTACTTAATGTAGATGGTAGATCAGATATGTATTTAATTGAAGAAAATGATGACTTACTGGTAATTGATGTTTATGTTAACTTTGATCTGTGTCTAATTAGTTAAGAACTTTTAAAAATTCATTTAATTATTTTTAGCGTTATGATAATAATCTTAATCTTGAGTTTGGAGATGAATGTCTTGATGAAATTCGAAGGTATTTATTTAAAATTTTAATTTTACACTGAAATTTAATTTATTGTATTTCATGTCAGTTTATTCTTCTAAACAGGGGTCATTCACCCATACCACTACTTGAACCCTTAAACACATTATCCGTATTAGATATGTTCGACTCTGCTGATGGTAACAACAATTTTATAACATTAGCCTATTTTTTATAGTAATTTTTTAAATTGGTTAATTATCTAGTGACAGTACAAGATAAAACGGAAGAAACTCCGTCAAAAAAGATACCATACTCTTCTGAAACCCCAGGAACGCCAAAACGAAAATTAGATAAACCTCATAATGAAACACCAACAAAAAGAAAGAGAGTGAGTTTTTTAACGCACGTTTGATTTTAAATTATTGTTGGTGTTAATTGTTTTTAGAATAAAAGGAATTTATAAACTATTTTTAATCATTTTATATGTTTGAATCTTGTAAGGTTCAAGTAGTAATAAACAATATCTATATATTTTACCAAAGTTTATCAAAAACCATAGTAATTTTTATAAAAATGGTTTTGTCCATTAGGCTACACCTAGTTCAACAAGACTTTACTCATCACCACATTCTCACGTACGTTATTATCAATTTTTTGATAACATTACATTTAAAATTTGTAAAATCTAACTTATTTCTATTTTTTATTATTAAATAAATATATTAAACTAGCGTCCCTCGATGCGTTTTCGCACGCTAAACCTTCCTTATAACATAACGATACTACAGTTAAAATTTCGTAGCAATCGGTCCAGTAGTTTTCGCGGTTAGTGACTTGTCTCTTTATAAATAGTAGAGATTAATTTATGTATTAAAAATAATATTAAAAATATTCAAAAATCTGAATCTTTATTTTAAATTAATTATTTAACATTCAAAATAATATGGTATTTATCGCTTCGTAAAATAGAGAATTCGAGAACCATCGGAAGCAGCAACGAGTCCGGTCACTCCAGTTCGGAGGAACATTCTAAGTGATATTCAAGCAAGTTCTAAGTTACAAACTGATTCTAATGTTGAGGTCGAAACCCTTGTACCGTTGGATGAACTTCAAGAAAAATATAAAGGTATGGTACCTGATCAGAATTTCTTGCGTGGTAATATAACAGTTACAATTTTATACATATGAAAAGTACAGCAAGAATGATTAGGTGTTTTTGCAAAAATAAAACATATTTAAAAATAAATCATTCTATTCGTTGAATATATTAACCTTATGCTTTCAAAAATAACTCTTAATTCAATTAATGAGCTTTTCTTACCAATACCTTTGCAGAACCAATAAAGATTACGGCAGTCCCAGAAGCTTTTTCAACGCCAACCGGAAGTACAAAGGAGATATTGCCAGCCCCACCAATTGAGGAGACTTTCGAACAACCTGTTTTAATACTCGAATCATCAAATAGCATCAGTGAAACTGTCGTTAACAAAAATCAAGTAATAGCTGTGAGCCATATACCGTCATTTGATCCACAACCACGACCCAGTGACGCCGAGCTAGAGTACGAGGTACAAGATAATCAAATAGAGTGAGTATTTAATTCAGATGTATTAATAAAAAATATGTAATTGTTGAAGCAATCCTGTTTATTTATTTTTAATTAAAAAATAAAACTTTGAAACTTTTGATATTGTAAATTTTAGCTTCTTATGCTGATTTTATGCTTTATTATAAATATTATTTATTATTTAAAACAGAAATGCTTTTGTATCATTTATCTTTTATCACTTACAATAAAATATTTTAAATTAAAATAACATGGAAACATTTTTTACAAAATATTAAAAAAAAGTAAAATTTTTATGAAATGAAATATATTTTTTCCTTATTATTATTGGTTTTTTAGACCTATACCACCAGCTGCTAACCAAAATGAGTTCCAGTTAACTGAACTTAATTTGTCACTAAATAATTCAATCGAACGACGCCGAACAGCAAAAAAAAAACCTGTATTTGATGAGATTACACAAATACCTCTAAATAAATTTGATACCAACACACATTACACCAGGGTAAATTTATTTAATTCTAATTAATTAAAATAATATTTTTATTTTACGTATTAAATCATTAAATTTATTTTAGACATTTCAATCAACCCTGTATAAAGAACCTAAAAAATTATCAGCTAAAATTTTACTATCATTACCATCTTATGGTTTAAGCAGAACTGGGTCATGCTCGTGGGGACTCATGTTAAAGAACCAATACTTGGACATAATTATATCTTGTCAAAATGAAGTTAGAAGTGGTTCGTAATTTTTCATTTTATTTCACACTATATATAGCTTAAATCATAACATATAAAAAATAATTGTCGAGCAAAACAACAATTAATAATGATTTATTATATTTATAATAACTAAGACAATGAAAAAATAAAATAGTTTCTTTTGATTATAAGCAAAAATTAAAGCTCAATTCTATTTCTCCTTTAAATGGATGACTTTTTTAATTAGAATTTTAATATAGGGTTTTCACGTTTAAATTTATCTTTGTATTGAAAAATTCTTAGTTTTCTTTTCCTTTACAGATCAGTCTTCTCAGCCCAGAGATATTCACGTTAATAAACAATCGCGATTTTCCCGAATCGAAGGCTTGAGTTCTGCGCGTTCGACAACACCACACCAGACCACAGATTCATCGAGGGGGATAAGATCAACGACTAATCAGGAACCAGAACAATCTAATTTTAATCAAAGTGAAGACGCGCAAAATATGCCACCACCTATGCTACCAATACAAGATGCAGAAGAAAACCAGGACTGGCAGCAACAATCACCGCGCATACACAGGTCAGATTAATTTTAAATAGTGAATTCAATTTAAAATATTTTTTTTCGTACTATTTAAAGAAATATTGATCTTAATGTGTGAGTTTTAAAAATTATCAAATAATCAAAACTAATTTGAAACATTTTAATATTTTCAAATTTATTGAATGAAGGTCTTTGTATAGAAAAGTACACATTTATGTCTTTAGGTTTTTTCTTCATCAACTTCTTTAATAAAACCCAATTCGATTAAAATTATTATCTGCAGTTATAAAAATATTTTAAGTTTCTTGGTGGTAAAATTGTTTGTTATTATTGCAAATAGGGGAATCCCTCAGAATATAGAACTACCTACAGCAGCGTCGCCTCGACAAGATCGGCGAAGTGGCGCTATTCTTGATCGAATGGAATCACGAGCTGCAGATGTACCATATCTAGAAATCGAACCAGAGCCCGAAGATGCCTTTGCCGGTGCAATGTCTGCATTGCAGCCGCGGCAAACTAAATCGGGCGTGCTTTTAAAATCATCATTGTAAGTATAATATAAACAATTCTTTTTTATCATTATGGAAGAGTATTTCTAACTAAGTTTGCAGTCTTCTGAAAAAACTTGGCAATATATTGTTTTATAATAATCCTTCATATGTATTTACAGTCAGGATTTGGAAAGATTGTGGGCCGAAGCTGCAGATGCTTGTATGGATAGCGATAGAGTACATATTGAATTGGATGCTATTCTAAATCCAAGCAAAACTTCAATTAATCAACTGATCAATTTTTTAATTTACTGTTTTGGTAAGTATTTGATTATGTTTCATGAACAGCCTTAAGAGTACATTTAATAACGAGTATTATTTTTATTTTTAATTAGAATTAGAAAAGGAAGGAAAATTGCATGTTAAACAAGAAAAACCGTATGGACCTGTTTACATTGTAAAGCAGAATGAAAATATATGATTTTATTAATATTTTTTAGAGTAATTTTTAAGAAATTTCTTATATTTCAAGTATACATTTTTGCATTTATACTCAATTTTATTGAAATTCTTGAACCATTAATCAATTAATTATTTTAAAAATATCCTAATTTTTTTAACAAGAGTAAATTTATTGAACATATTATTATTTTCTTAATACTGTGTATTGCATATATTAAATACATGCTTATTCAATGAGCATGCCCATTGCTATCAAAATAATGATAGAGTTAGACTTAAAACTCATTGTTGGCAATCAAACTAAGTAGTAATTGTAAAAAGTAAAATTTGAACCCAAATTAAATATAATAATTCAAAGTAATTTATTTTTTGCTACAATAGTTAAACGTATAATTGAAAGAATGAAATATCGTAAAAATGTGAAAAAAAGATTTACTTCTAATATTCTAAAACTTCTTTTACTTTTCGAGGCTTTTTTAGCGAAGTGAGTTAATTATAATATCGTAGATGATGCCATGCTTTTTTAAGAGTGTTAAACAGAGTGTACATATGTAAAGGCAATGTAATAAATTGTAATAATAATAATTATAGTAATTTAGATTATAAATTATGATGAAACTTTATGACCTGTCTATTTAAGAAACACTTTAAGAAGATTTTCGGTGTTCCATTTCATAAAATAGCAAGAATACATTTACTTGCTACAACGACATATAGTACACCGCAAATAAAAATTTTGCTTTAAAATTCATATCCTATAATTCTCTTACTTACCGAAATTCAAATAATGCGCTTCTTCGCTTATCTGCAGCAATGCCGGCAAATCAAAAAATTATTTCTGCTTATCAAACATCGTGTTCATAAACGTCTCCAAATTACCGCATTGATACTTAAAAAAAATCCATAAAATAATCCTTTCTTACTTTTTTTGCGCATAATTTGAAAAGAGCGCCAAAAAAAGCTTTGCCAACTGGTTGGCAACGCTGATAAGTACAGCGCGTTCTAATCAGCTGAGCCCGCGGCCGCGAGTTCGCCGCGACTCGGCGGCACTAAGGCAATTCGTTCAGTTTCGAGAGACCTCTGGACTACGCAAAAGCAAAGCGGCCACTGGCGGTCTCCAACAGTTTGGATCCACCGGGTCGATTTTTCCATTGATTTTCCAAGGGAAATAATTTTTTTTTAAAAGCAAATGGGTAGAAGGAAAAGTAAGAGGAAGCCACCTCCAAAGCGCAAGGCCATCGAGCCACTGGACACGCAGTTCAATTGTCCTTTCTGTAACCACGAGAAATCCTGCGATGTTAAAATGTGAGTATAAACACAAAGGTAGAGATGAGAGAGAGAGAGAGAGAGAGAGAGACAGAGAGACAGAGAGATAGTTCGGCGCGGCTCGCGAGCCGCAAGATACCTACAGTGTCCATTTGCACTCGAATATATCCCCTCCATGATGTTTTATACGCGAGTTCCCCCACCAAATTTTTAAATAAAACTGAGCTTAGTCTAGGTTAGGTTTTTTTTAACATTCAGCATTCCTTTGTCGAGTGGATTTAACAACTTTCTGGCAACTATTGTTAAATTGTGAAAGATCCTTGTTGCATCGCTTGAGGTTAGAATCTGACTTGTTCGCGTTTGACAGGAAATTCATTAAAGTTGTTGAGTGCTTGATAGAATAGTATTGTTCCGAAATTTCGTTTACCTTGACCGTTATTTTAAACAATTTCATGTAAATATATATTTTATGGTTTTAGGGATAAAACGCGGAATACAGCCAGAATCACTTGTAGAGTGTGTCTTGAAGACTTTCAGACGACAATAAATCTACTTTCTGAACCTCTGGATGTTTACAACGATTGGATTGATGCATGTGAAACTGCTAATTGAATTCCTGCAACCTTGACTTCGAGATACATACTTTATAAAATGGCTCTTCTGCATTTTATAATCAAGGATTTATTAATTAGTTGACTACTGGTTTATCTAATAAACTAAAAAAATTAATTTCAGTGATTGTGAAAAAGGAACAGTATTTAGACTGTTCATTAAAGTAAAAGATATGACAAAGTAGCTTTACTATAACTGCTTTTAAAGTGGCAACTTTATTAACGGTGTGTAAAAGTTTTATTTTATAGAAAATAGAAAAGTTTATTAAAATACAAATTTATTATTATAATTCTGTTATCAAAGTTAAAAATGTAAAATTGTGGTAATTCTTTTTTTAATTTCAAAATGTAATAGTATAATTTATATACAATTTATCTGTGTTGAAGAAATTTATTTTATTTAATCAAAAGATTTAAATATTTATAAAAACAAAGATGTCTTTTCTTCAAAAAGAAATAATGAAATCCAAAGCAAAAAATTTACGTGACCAAGCTGGATTGTCAGGAAGATTAATGCAACACAGAGTTCCCGGTCAAAAAAGAGATTATGAGCCAGTTTCATGGACACAGTACTTTAAAGATAGAACACCAGTCGCTGTGAATGAGGACACGTTTTATGTGTACACACAAGGAGATGAAGGTCCTTTATTAGTATTATTACACGGTGGTGGTTATAGTGCACTCACATGGGCCCAATTCACAAAATCTATAACAACTTTAGTCACTTGTCAAGTAATGGCAATTGATTTGAGAGGTCATGGAAGTTCTACTACTAAGGATGATGATGATCTATCAATTAAAACATTAGCAGCCGATATAGCCAGTATACTAGAATCTATTTCAAATGATCGTCCAGTTATTTTGGTTGGACACAGTTTAGGAGGTGCTGTTGCAGTCAGAGCAGCTCCTCTTGTACCAAATGTAGTTGGTGTTATTGTGATTGATGTTGTGGAAGGAACAGCAATTGATGCTCTCAGATCAATGCAGGGATTTCTACGTTCTCGTCCATCAACATTCTCATCAATATCTAAAGCAGTTGAATGGTGTGTTAGAAGTGGTCAAATAAGAAATTTACAATCTGCAAAAGTATCTGTGCCTGGACAAATAAAAAATCTTCAAAATAATACCTTAGCAGCAGATGATTTAGATTCTGAGCCAAAAGGTGAGGTCAGTACAAATGCATCAACTCCAGTCAGTGCACCTATGGGTACTATAATGGAAGGTGAATTAAGTACACCTTCAACACCACAGGAAAATAACACAGTTAAATTAGACAAATATACATGGAGAATCAATCTTGCTAAGACAGAAAAATTTTGGAATGAATGGTTTCATGGTTTATCATCAGCTTTTCTAGAAATTTCAGCTCCTAAGATGCTTCTTCTTGCTGGTGTCGATAGATTAGACAGAGAACTTACTGTGGGACAAATGCAAGGCAAATTCCAGTTACAAGTCTTAACGGCGTGTGGCCATGCAGTACAAGAAGATGCACCTGAAAAGGTGGCAGAAGCTGTGGCTACATTTTTAGTTAGACATAAATTTGGAGAACCCACAGCTGATTTCACTTGGTGTGTACCATGCTGCTAAAAAATTATTGTTTAAATGGAAAAAAATTTTGAATGTACATTTTCATTACTTTGTGAATTTGTGTGAAAAATTTTAAGAAAGATAAAAGATTTGTATGAATTTCCTGTGAAGAAAAGTATTTGAATAATTACTCTATATATAATGTCTGCAATTCATTAAGATTAAGGATGTCACACAAAGATTGTGCTGTATGTTCTACATTCACAATATACTGTAATTTTCTTTTTATGTATTAATAAAAATTGCTTTTGTAGAATATTTGTGTATTCTTAAATTTACGTTTATCATTTATCGAAAAAAAATGCATTACAAAAGCTATAACGTAACATTCGCAAATACTAATTCGAAACAATCACATCATTTATTAATTAAAAAAAAAAAAAAAAAAAATTATAAAATAATCATTGCCCAAAGACCATCCACAACCCGCTCTCTCCAACACGAGCACGTGTCACTCGAGAGCGCGTGTAACTCAAGCCTCTCGATTTCGGAGCATTGTTTAAAAAAAAAAAGTATCGCCGCGAGCGAGAGAGTGGGGGAACAGTCACTCGGATTGTTTGTATATAAACATAATCGCAAGAGAGAGAGAGAGAGAGCGATGCCTCTCAGGGGTCGATGAACAACAAGCTCCCTCGGCGGCCAAGATAATAGCGTCCATATGCAGCCTATAGCTTAGTGCACCTACGGCCAACTATGTATCCAAGCAGGGGCTACATACACCGGAAGCAGCGCGCCGCCCGCAGGCTTACCTATACCCGTAGTTTTCTGGTATTCTCTCTTTTATAGCCAGCGCGCGGCGGGAGAGAGAGAGAGAGCGGTATGTGTAATAATCTTCCTCTCGGTACAAAATGGCGGCCGCTCTATGTATACACAGCTAGCGAGCGCACGTCGCATAAGCACCCACACGCGGAGAGAGAGCAGCTAGAAAGCGATCGGAGAAAAAATGCCGCAGGCCGCTCTCCTGGCTCTCTGTTTATGTGTAGGTGTGTGCGCGCTGCTGGCCCTTTAAGGACGACGAACTCCGTCCGTCTCGCTCGCACCGATGGCCGGCTAAGCGGCGGCGCTATCCCTCGCCGACGAGCCGATTGGTGCTTGCCTTGCGCCTGGCCTATGCCTGTGTGTATCGCGCATATATATACGCGCTGTATATAGGTGAGCTGCGCGCGGTGAAGTGCGAGCAAGAGAGAGCTACATAGAGAGAGAGCCGCGCGCGCTGGCGCTGTGCTCTGTGTGTGACTTTGTCGTGGTGCGTGCGATCGCCGTCGTCGTCAACTCTCTGGCAGGGACGCGCGTTCTCTCGCGATGGCGTCCGCTGCTCCTCGTCCGGGTTTGTGAGCGAGCGGCGCTGGGAACTTGGCTTTCGTCTACTCTAGAGTCTAGACACCTAGAGCGCTCGTCTCCGGTGTGGTGAAGCTGCTTAGCTGCTCCTCTCTCTCTCTGTGTTATCTCCCGCGCGCAGTGTAGCTCGGTAGTTTCGTGTCCTGCCTATGTGTATGCGCGCGCCCGAGCGGCGGCTTCTTCTTCTTCTTCTTCTTCGTTAATTGCCGTGCGCCGCTGGCTTCTAGAAGAGTATATAGACAGGCCAAGCTTGACACTGGCATCGCCGTGACGGTTTTCGGAGTAATTGGAGAGTGCCACGGAGCGGGCCGAGTGCTGGTGTTGTATATAGTGGGCCTTTTTAGCGAGCGCACCTATATAGCTGCAGTGTGTTTACCTGTGTGAATTTTCAAGGGAGAGACTCGGGGGATCGCGCGATGCTCCTGAGAGTGTCGCTGGATGAGTGTTCACGGGGCTTAGAGCGAGCGCTGGACAGGTTTGATGCTCCGCCGATGGGCTCGTGATTAAAGCTGGACTTGGGTGATGAGATATATAACCCCCAAAGTGCTGTCGAGGGCTTTAAATTGCCACTTTGCCACTGGGCTGATGATCGTTTTTAATGCTGTCGATGCTGATGGAGGATTATTAGTATGCAAGGGTGAGTTCACTTGGCGAGCAATGCCTTTAATGGGCAGGATTAGTTTTCATTAACGCTGGTACTGGCTTTTTCATCAAGATTTACTAGTTTGTTATTTGCGCTTTTTAGACTGTTCTTTGGGTGCAGTTTATTCATAGTGAGTAGGGTTCTTGTGTAATTGATACAAAACAGTAGTTTGACATGATTCATTTATAATTCTGTTGATTACAATGCAAAATTTATATGCTATTTATAATGAATTTATTTTTGTTTCCAGGGTGACTAAATAATGATTTCAAAGGATATCTTGTTATTCCACAAAGTTTCTCTGTAAATAATGGACAGTTTCAATAAATGCTCAAAGCAATATGTCCAATAGTTTTGATAGGTTCTTAACTAATATTGGAGATGTTACCGTAGAGCGAGTCTCAAACAATGATGCTCACGAAGCTCCTCAGGAAGTAAAACCTGATGGTGAAACAATTGATTCCAAGGAAATAATGGATGGTCGTCAGGCTGATAATGATGATGGTTCTGAAGACTCAAATGGCGATGCATCTGGAAATGGGAGAAGAAAAAAGATTGCACCTATGAGGACTGATGAAGTAGAAGAAATTAGAACTGAAGGCTCAGCTGATGATATGGATCTTGACGAGACAATTGACTCACACATAGGTGTAAGAATGGAGTCTGAAAGGCAGCATATTCAGTCTCTTCCTTCGGATGACAATGAAGAAGATGAGGAAGAAGATGAAGACATAGGAATAGATTCTGTGAATATTTTAGATACATTACCCTTGGAAGGTAAATTTCTTTTTATTTTAATTTGATTCATTGATTAGCTGATAATAAACGTAACATCAAACTTTTATATTCAGACATCAAAATTGGAAAAATAACATAAGAAATAATAATACTTTTTTGTTATAAAAATAATAAAAATCGTTGTACTTTCTTTCAAGGTGCACCCATTGAAGGACAAGAAGTGTCAGAGGCTGACCTCCTGGGTAAGATGAACGACGACGATGACGACGAGGACGAAGAGAAATCACTATCCCGATCTGGAGAAGAAGATAGCCTCGACGTCGGAAAACGACACAAAGAGCACGAAGATGAGATGGATCCCGCGAAGAAGAAGCAGAAAAAAGACGATTCATCCGAGGGTCCTTCCGAATTAGAATCAAAGTGCGATAAAAAGCTGGCCAACATGAGGCGGAACATTCGTGAGGTCATGGATGAAACGCAGCTGGACGAGGCAACTCTTTCGGCTCAACGTCAGGAAATGGAACGTCTGCGTCGTGTCCAAGAACAACAAAGGATTATAAGAGAGGTACAACGACGACAGAATAACAGAGGCGCTAGCCTTCTGAGAAGCAATCAAAATGTTCAGGATTCACCAGAGGTGGGCAGTACTTGAAAAAGTACTTCAGTAGTACTTGCTCTGTACAAGATATTCTTTAATGCATGAGCAAGTTGTTTAAATTGTTTAAATGAAAGTTTAATGGTAGCTAAATCTATCATTGAAAAATTTAAACAGACATTGCACGGATTTCCAACGTTCTTATTTTAAACATTTCAATGTTCAATCCAATCAAATTAATTTATAAAATCAATACAAAACACTTAATTTTTTATAGCCCACAACAAGTTTTTAACTTTCTAGGTGTAATTTCATTTGATACATTTTTAGAAGATAAAATGTATTGAATTTACTGAACGTTGAAGATTAGAATATAAAATTATAGAATTTGTCACTGCGATGATTGTTTATACATTCTTAATCATCCACCAACAAATTCTAAAATAAATACTAAATAAATTAATTCTCAATATAATATAACAATTTTATTCATTAATAGTCATCGCAAGTTCGATTACCAAACACGGTCATGCTGAGCAAGGTGAGTGCAGGGTCGGCTGCCGGAGGTCAAGTCACGGTGGGCCAACAATCCGGCGTGGCTCCACGACGTCCTATGGCCGAGGGCTCGCGTTGGCAACGTGGCGGTCGAGCAGGAGCATACCAAGGCGGTTCTCAGACTTCGATTTCGCGCTTGCCTGCCCGTACAACGACTCCTAACGTGCTGCAACAGCGGATACGCATGATGACGCCGTCGGTAAGTATCTCGCCGGTTGTCCCTAAGAAGGAACCAATCGAACACCTCGAGTACTACACGGACTCGGATCTGTCCGACGTTGATCCTGATGCCGAGGAGGAGATGCTACACGAGAAGCAAATGCAACAGGCGAGAAAGCTGTCAGGCGTAGGTAAAACCGGCCAAAAGGCAGCCAAGGGCAAGGACGTGGTGACGATATCAAGCTCTAGCGAGAGCTCCGACGATGACTGCATAGTATTGAGTGACCCAAGCGAGGTCGAAGAGACTGACAATGAGGAAGATCCCGCCAATTCGGGTATGCACACCAATGATCGTTATAACATTCCGGATGAAGAAGGCAGAGTATTAGGTAATAAAATAATACAAAAAACTTGGAATATTATAAAATGCAATAAATATTAATATTTAATAATTAACAATCAACAATCATTTTCTTGCAGTAAATGTCGGCCACCCCGATGACGAGCCCGACGTATTCTTAGCGCCGCAGGTCGCACGAATTATCAAGCCGCATCAAATAGGTGGCATCCGCTTTTTATACGATAATATTGTTGAAAGCATCGAAAGGTTCAAAACGAGTTCGGGTTTCGGCTGCATTCTAGCTCATAGCATGGGTTTGGGAAAGACACTGCAGGTCGCAAGTTTTTGTGACATATTCTTTCGGTGTACTGATGCGAAAACAGTCCTATGTATCATGCCTATCAACACGTTGCAGAATTGGTTGGCGGAGTTTAATATGTGGCTCCCATATGAAGATCCTAATAAGCCAAAAGTAAATACAATTTACTTATGAAAATAAACAAAACAGTTTTATTATAATAATATTATAATATTTTTTCATTTAAAGGTTGAAGAAAAACCAATCGTAAAAGAAGAAAGCAATCAAAGCGATCTTGGTTATATGTCAAGATCCAGCTCGGAGCATGATCCATCAAGTCAGCATCATCCGCCAGGTATGATGCCAGATAGTAATCCATACGCTGCTCATCATGGTTATAATCAAAACTTTCCACCTTATGGAGCGGGTGGTTCAATGTACGATCCCAGATATGGACCAACCTATCCAGGAACTGGTGGTTACAATCCGATTAAGACCGAACCTTCTTGCCATTCTCAGCAAATGAATCCCAGCATAAACCCGTATGGAATGGATAGTCGGAGTATGCCTCAATATAATCCAAGCTATCCACCGAGTATGCAACATCCTCCTAATATGCAATATCCTGGTTACCCTGGTATGGATCCTAACATACATCCAGGAATGCATGGTATGAATCCTCATCCCTCAGCGCATATGTATCCTGGGTATGGTGTAAATCCTAACATGCCTTATCCAAATTACGGTCAGCCTACTCAAGCGACCCAAGCGAGATCTGATGGAGAAGTAAAGAAGATGGATAATAATATGCCTCCGGAACAAAAGGTAGATCAAGATAAAGTAAAAACAGAGTCTGAAGAAGGATTGAAAAAAGATAAAGAAGAACCAAAAAAAGAGGGCACCGACGAGAAGAAGGAAGGATTCGTTAAAACTCCATTTAGTGTTGATGCTCCTCTTGATATGGAAGTTCGTCCAAGGCACTTCAATTTGCATATCCTTAACGATTCTCACAAAACAATGGCAGCACGGGCTCGAGTTATTCGCGAGTGGCAAAAGGTTGGAGGTGTTCTACTTATCGGTTATGAATTGTACAGGCAACTTTCTTTGAAGAAACCCAATAAAGCGAAGCGAAAACGCGGACAACCTCAAACCTTCAAGGATCCATCGATCGATACTGAGGAGGAAGACAAGAACAAGCCGCTCTTGGATGAGATGCACGTAGCCCTTGTCAATCCTGGACCTGATCTGGTTATTTGCGATGAAGGACATCGTATCAAAAATTCACATGCTAGCATCAGTTTGGCTCTTAAACAGATGCGTACAAAACGCCGAATTGTTCTTACGGGTTATCCTTTGCAGAATAACCTTCTTGAATATTGGTGTATGGTTGATTTTGTGAGGCCAAATTATTTAGGTAAAATAATATACATATCGCTTAACATCTATTTTCTTTATTTTAATTTTTTTTTTTTATAAAATATAATTTATTTAAATAATAAATTTTATATTATTTTATATTATTATTTTTATTATTGCTAATATAACAATTGCATATTAATATAACAATTGAAAATAGTGTATAAAACATGTGTAGGATAAATTTGTTATGAATTATTATTTTACAGGTACAAAAAGTGAGTTCTGTAATATGTTCGAGCGCCCGATTCAAAACGGCCAATGTATAGATTCAACACCTCAGGACATAAGATTGATGCGATATCGTGCTCATGTACTCCATGCTCTTCTTGAGGGATTCGTACAGAGACGATCGCATTCCGTGCTTCAAATCTCTCTTCCTCGTAAGGAAGAGTATATATTATTGGTGCGCATGACACCCCACCAACGGAAACTATACGATACTTTTATGAATCAAGTTGTAAAGACACGGGCGGTTCCCAATCCTCTTAAGGCATTTGCCGTTTGCTGCAAAATTTGGAATCATCCGGATGTACTCTACCACTTCCTGAAAAAGCGCCAAGCTAATGAGGAGGATGACTTGGACCTAGAGGAAACTATGGGCGAGAAGGCAAATGCTACTGGTGCAAAACGAGCAACGAAGCCTCGGCAGCCGAAGGGTGAGGGTAAGAAATGCAAGAAGGCGAATTTGAAAAACAAACCAGCGGCTAATGTACAACCAAATTCAACAATAATGCCGAATGAAAATTTGGAGAATGACGCTCAAAAGCAGCAGGGTTATCCGAATTTTAATACACCTGCTCCACCTCCGACTCCAGCTATGCCTAATAACGCGACCTTTCCTCATCCGAATTCTCAAAGCTCTTATCAACAGCAGCAGCAATCACAAGCTCAACCGCAACAGCAGCATCAGCCGCCACAACAACAGCAATCTCAACCTCAGCAGCACGGTAGTTACCAAAATTATCGACCTGATGAGCGAGCTGGTAATTACCATAGCACTGAGTATAACGATTTCTACGGTAATCAACAATCGCAACAACAGAAATATCCAGCAACCGGAAATCAGAATTTCTCACAGTATTCGCAAAATTCAAACTATCCACAAAGCAGCCAGCAGCCGCAGCAACAGCAACCGCAGCAGCAGCAGCAATCACAGCAATATCAAGGCCAACAGTCAAATTATAATATTCCTCCAAATGATGTGAATGCACCTAGTGCAGGAAGTCATGGTCAGAGATTTTCCGGGCCTTCGCCTACAGGTCCTAGTCCAACACCTAGCACAACAACCACGCCAAATTTCCGACCTGAGCAAAATCAAGCGATTGCTGGTGGAACTACCACAAACTTTCCGCGGCAAAACTATCCTTACCAAGATCGTGATAGAAATTATCAAGCAAATGTAAATTCTGGACAGAATTTTTCACAGATGCCTAATCAACAATCATCTGGATATCATTCTCAGAGTCAGGCATCTAATCAGATGGGAATGAGCGATTACGGATCCTATCCTCCAGGAAATCAGAATCATAGTTATAACGCTCAGGGACAACCAGTGCAGAATAACTCTACGAATTATCAAAGCACTACTCAACAAAATCAGAATCCAAGTATGCAAAATACGCAGGCAGGAGAATATATAAGCAACCAACAACCGTGTCCTAACCCATCAGTAGCAAATGCTTCCGCGTATCCGCAAAATCAGCAAATGCCAAATTCTTCGATGTCTGCTCCTACACATCAGCCGTATCCAAGTCCTGCAGCTCAAACAAATCAAAACATTCCACCCGTACAGAATCAGACTCATTCTTATCCAAATAATCAAGCAGTAGCGCCCAATCAAATGACTTCTTCCCAGAGTATGGGCTTTAACACAAATCAACAGCAGTCAAATCAACAGCAACATTCTTATCAAACAAATGTACAACAACAAAACCAAATTAGAGGTTATCAAAATATGCCTCAAAATCAGACTCAGAACTATACGCAATCTCACGTAGCTGCTAGTTCTAATAATCAGCCTCTTGGATATTCTAATGATCAACAGTCGCAACAACTTCAACAAAATCAACCGTCACATCAACATTCTCATCAGCATCAACAGCCTCAGGGATATAATCAACAAACTCCTGCGTTTTCCCCAGCTACACAACAAGTAATTTTTAATAAATATAAAAGCTTAATTAAGATATATTAAAAAAAGTACGTTTTGTTAATTTTGAAATTTAATACATACTTTACTTTCAGCCCCAACAGGTACCAGCAAATCAAATGGGTTATTCACCTAATCAAGCAGCATTAGCGCCGTCCACTCAAACGCCTCATGGGTATCAAGCCAATACTCAACAAAATCAGCAAAATACGCTAGCTCAAAGTCAAGCCGTAAATTATCCTTCAACTCCTCAAGTTCGCGGTGGCAAACCTGTTGGACAAAACGAGCAACAGGGTTATCCTAGATCGGATTCTCAGAATTCACAGAATCTCGGAGGAAATTATCCCGTAACACCTAGCACTCCTCACAATTTCCCTCCTACAAATTCTCAAATAACCACTGCTAATCAAGCAACCAATAGTCAGCAACAACCGGAAGTTCAAGGACAGGACCAATATTGGCAGAGAAATTATCAAAATAGTAATGATCCTTATTATAACAATTCAAATGTTAATCAGTATCAGGGTAATTACCAGAATAATGTTACACCTGGAAATTACCAAACGAATCAGCAAAATCCACAAACTCAACAGAATCAGTATACAGATTACTCCTCAAATACTATCACGGATACAAAACCGCCACAGCAATTAGGAGGTATGCAGCATATGCAAAATTCTGTGCAATCGAATACTGTACAGAACCAGTCGATGCAACCTCCTAATAATGTAGTACCTGCTGCTCCTTATACCAACCCAGTAAATCAAACACCAGGAATGGTCAATCCGGTTCAAAGCAGTCAAACTGTTGGAGAATTGCCTAAAGAAGATAAGATTAAAGAAGAGATATTAGACAAGGATAAGCCACTTGAAAAAGATAAAGACAAAGAAGAAAAGTCTGATGAAGAAATTATCCCAAAAGATGAGGCGGAAAAAGATAAATGCTCTCCGGGGGGAATTGTAAATATAAACATGAAGGATGATCCAGGAATCCCGTACGACTGGGCTACTGAGCTGATGAAAGGTTACATGCCGGGCTTAATTGATGCTTCCGCCAAAATGACCCTCTTTTTCTGCATCCTTGAAGAAGCAATCCGACTTAGTGACCGTGTTCTCGCCTTTTCTCAATCTCTCTTTACATTGAATCTCATCGAAGATTTCTTAGCTAGAAATAATTTCAAGTATGCGGATGGCCAAGAGGAGGCTTGGGCTAAAAACGTCAATTATTATAGACTAGATGGAAGCACTAGCGCATTAGAGCGCGAGAAACTTATCAATGAGTTCAATGTGAATCCAAAGATCCACTTGTTCCTTGTATCAACGCGAGCTGGATCATTGGGAATCAATCTTGTGGGTGCGAATAGAGCGATAGTATTTGATGCTTCCTGGAATCCTTGTCACGATACTCAGGCTGTTTGTAGAGTCTATCGCTATGGTCAGCAGAAAAATTGCTACGTTTACAGACTGGTAACAGACAATTGTTTAGAAAGGAAAATTTACGATAGGCAAATTAGTAAACAAGGTATGGCTGATCGAGTGGTGGATCAGTGTAACCCTGATGCTCATTTATCTCTAAAAGAAGCGACGACTCTATCCTGGGATTGGGAAGAGGATAGTCAAGTACAAGACTTCTCAGATTCCAAGGATAAATATACTGACGAGGTAATGCATATTGTGCTAGAAAAACATTCTTCATTGTTGACAAAGCAGCCATTCCACCATGAGAGCTTGCTTGTCGATCGCAAAGATAAAAAACTGAGTCAGGCAGAGAAAAGGCTTGCTAGGCGAGGATATGAATTAGAGAAGATGGCAGCAAACTGTTCGAGACCAAGTTATAATTACGTACCCGGAAATACAGCGGCTAGAGGTGAGTAATTAATTTGTTGATCATATAAAATTAATGTTAAATGTTGTTCATATATATTGTGTCGTGGAATTGCTAAAAATTTAATGTAATTTAGTATGTGTTTTTAATGTGAATTATTATAATTTACGCATGATAAATTTTTATATTTTTATTTTTAATTTACGTTTGCTTGATTTCATTAATGTTATGAATAAATATGTTATGTAACAACATTTACTTAATTAAAAATAATTTACATAAACGCATTTAAATGCGTATCAATGGTTTACGAACTCATGAGTTTTTAGTTTCTGTGTCATCAGGAAGCTTACAAATTAGGCAAATTCGAGGCGATGGCAGCGGACCAGCGCCCAAGCCAGTGGCATCCGTAAGGCCAATGCAGCAGCGAGGCGCGGACGGCCTTAACGCCCGAAATCCTACTGGTAGCAGGTGGATACCAGCAGAAGTCTGGCAAAGGCAGGGCATGAGTGCTCAAGAAATGACCCTACCACTGGACGTGGTTATTCCGACGAATTCGCCTGACAAGGGTAGTATCGTTTTGAAAGCTGGTCAAAGAGTTATGGTTTTGAAGAGTCCGAAAGGAATTTACATGCAATTAGAGTCCGGCAAAATCATCGCTATTAGAACTGCTCTGAAGATTAATCAGCAAAAGAAAGACGATGAGCCTCCGAAGAAAAGTAAGGAATTGAATCTTACTACTTTACATTATTTAGATTAAATTAAAATTTTTTATAATTATTTGTACAATCGATGCAACTCTAATCTACAAATTTCTTATTTATAAAACTGTATAAATCATTAAATTTAATATAATTTTCTTTTACGTTTGTAGGTGTAACTCCAGCGCCTCAAAGAAATGTCAGTAACAAATCAGATATTGGCTTTCCTCTCCGAAATAACTCGGCGATTTCTATAATTCCAAAAACGTCAACGTCTAATGTACAAACACAACAAAATCGTTCACTCGTAAAAACCGGTGCAAATTACAGACCCTTCGGTGAAAAAGAAGTCGTAAAGCGAACCAAACCTGTTGCAACAGCTGCAGCAAAACCCTATTCAAATCAGTTGATCGACGCAAACCAAGTATCTCTGTCTAGGGTAAATAAATCTAAGCAGGACCACCCGAACGACATGGGTTCTATCGGTGATAATTCGAATTCCTCCGATGGTCATAAAGTGCGATCAGAGCAAAGAGTCGAAGAAGTGCGTATTGAAGATGTTGTAGCTGAGACCGGATCGAATTCAGACTATAGCCCGTCGAGCAGGCCGTCTAATTCAGATACTGACTCGAACCTTCAAAGGCCAATGTTGGAGAATAAAGCAAATGCAAACTTTCATCTCGACTCATCACCTGCGAGGCCTCAGGGTATCAGAACACCTCAGGATCGTGATTACTACATGTCTGATCCAAAGGTTAATCCAACAAAGAAATTCGATCTTAACAGACCTACTGACCAGAAAATTAAAAATGCTGGTGGCGAAGATCATCGTATTCCTCATCAGCATCAACTTCCCCACCAGTCCCAACATCAGATTCATCAACCTCAGCATACGCCTCAACATCAATCCCAAATTTCACCTCAACATCCTCCCCAACACCCGTCTCCACACCTACCTCAGCACCAACTTCAGCAACAACCTCAGCCTCAGCATCAGCCTCAGCATCAGTCTCAGCACCAACCTCAACATCATTCAGTTCATCAACCGATTCCGCAACTTATGCAGCACCCAAGCCGGCCGCAGCCACGATCAGTCACGCAGCATAGTGCAAACGTCCCTCGAGTTACGTCGGATATTCTTCTAAACAGCGGTAAAAACGCTAATAATCCTTCGACTAATCTCAATCTTACGTCACCTCCCGTAACACCAGCTCCAGTGTCCACGCCTACAGCGATTTCGTCCAGGTCGAAGCCAGCGTCAGTTGAGCCTGGTACACCTCGGGAAACGACCATACCCGGTGAACCTGCTCATGGATTACCACAGGGATACCCCTACGCGCAGTATCCTAGGTACTATGATTACAGCGATCCTAGAGCGAGGCCGCTAACTGATCCGTACGGTTCGTATTACCCGTCAGCGTCGCCATCTCACTCGACGCCAACAAGCTTAGCACGAACTACACCGGAAATGAGTCCCGCAGCTCAGTCTCCAGCAGCGGCAGTCACTCATCCTAGTAAATTAATAGAAGAGACACCGAAGGCTACTAACGAACCTCCAGTCTCGGCTTATTCGAAAACAAATGCAATGTCAAGTAATACTAAGAGTAGCAGTCATGATATTCCCGAAACGCCGGTAGCAAAGCCCGCTGAGGGAACAACAACAGCGCCAAGTGGCAGCAGCAGTACTACTGGGGCTAATACACCCTCTGCTGTCAGAGAGGATCCTCATGTACCCACTGCATTTAGTCATCCGTCGAGCGTAAGAACAGCATATCCTGGACCATATCCGCCCACACCATATGATCCGTATTCGCAGCATTATCCGCCAGCTCCTGCAAGTTCCGCCGCATATTCTACTGCAGGTAGGATTCATAAATACATAAAAATCATTATTAAAAACATAGAATATACATTATTAACTATATTTAAATTTATTATTATAATTAAAAATGAGTTTACTTTAAAAAAAATTTGTCAACTACGCAATTTTTTAACTATTTAATTACTTTTTGTTTAATATAAATTTTAATGGTCACTTTCTTTATTCGTTTCAGCTGCACCTGGTTATCCAGCATTTGGCGGACCTTCGTACAATGCGGATTACGCGCGTATGTACTCGGCATTCCACGGTCCTCCACCACCTGCCACTGATCCGTACGTGCACAGAAGTTATGCGCCTCCTCCGACGTCCCATCCCTCTAATTACTACCCACCCTTTCCCCACCCTCCCCCGCCACCTTATCCCAACTACACCTATCTACCGCCTTATCCGAATCCAAACGTGCCGGCCGAGCCGCAGCCACCCGCGCAATAGGCCAGCTAAAAATGCAGTTCATCCAGCATTTCCGGATGATGCGTTCCCTGTGAGCCGAAGAGCGCTGTTGTTTTCTGTGTAAATGTTGTGTTAAAGATTTAAAAACGATTTACGTTTAAATAACGTACGAATCTTCCGTTTATCATTTTAAAAACGTTACATTGGTACCATGCACACACGTACTGACTTCTGATTTTTTATATACTTGTTGTGTTACTCTGGTACAAGAAATATGGAGCGCCACTACTCCTCGACTAAATTTTTCTAATTTTTTTGTAATTAAAACGAGTGCTCTACTGTTTTCTAAGTTGCACTGCACAAATAAGTTTTTTTTTCAAATTGTTTTTTAAAAAGGACTATTAGATAACATATAAGTAAAATAACAGTGACATATAAGTAAAGAATAAATTTATTTGATGAGCAAGTGGCGTGATAGTAGAATAAAATTGAATGCAAGATTTTGAAAAAAGAAGCCTAGCATTTAACATTTTCATACTTTCGTCGCAAAAACATACGTCAGTTTGTTTTTATAAAAATACTCTTAGCTAATGCGATAAACAGTTGTACATTGTAATTGAAGTGTCGTGAGTGTCAGTGATTCGAACGAGAGTGATAGTGACAGTTTGAAATAGCATTAAGTAATATACAAAAATTTTAATGGTTGATAAATGTCTCCGAGTAGATTATAGGCTCGATCGTTCCTCAGTTATCGTTATATTTCGCGTGAATTAAGTGCAATCAGTTATCATCCATAGATGGAAAAAAATTACGAGTTTGTTAATATATTATGTATATGACAAGAAAAGGAGACCTCGCCAGAGATTCACAGGTCGAGTCACTCGTCGGCAATATTATTATTGAGTCTGCGTGCGCAAACTTTTCAATAACCAAGCTCAATCTTTATACTTGTCCTGTCTTTGTTTCTTGATTGGTGCTTGTTTATTCTTGTCTTTAATTCGAAACAATTTAATCCAGAGATTATAATCGGTATTGAAATTAATTTTTTTGCAATTATAGCTCAGCTTGTTTTAGTTTAATGCGTTCATTAAAGATAATTTTAATTTTATAACAATTTTTTAAATATTGATTTAAGATTACAATTTATGTTATAATCTTGATAAAATACATTAAATATATTTTATTTAAATAGATGCAGTTTAAAAAATATTTAAAGGACATTCAAGCGAATTAAAATTAAGTTCAAAGCCGAATAATCTGTTTGAATGCTAGCAAAATTAGTATTCATAAAATGTCCGTTTGTATTTTTTAGACACATATACAAACTACATATATACTCAAAGTATATGATTTATTACTGAGAATCATTGTCATTTACTGTAATGTCGTTGCAGACTTTTTTACTGGCATCATAGCTCTATACGGTTCTACTTGTATAACGTAACTGCGTACATACATGTAAAGAAAAAAAACAGTATTTGTTCGTAGAAACCTTCTTAGCCAGTTATTAGCAACACGCTTCAAGACAAACCTTTAAGAGTTTTGCATGAACAACGTCTATATATATATATATATATATATATATATATGTATATATATATATATATATATACACATATTTAATTGTAAAATGTCAAGGCTCTCGATGGCCATCGTTAAAAATATTATGTATTAAAACACATAGCGAGTAGGATTTAAACGTTTGTTTGTTAGAAAGATTTGAATCGACGATTGTCGCGCGATGACCGTAGGTAAAATAACAGGCGATGAGAGAAAAAACAGAAAAACAAAGCAAGAAAAAGCTCGATAGCGTAAATTAAACCGCGCTGGCCTATAGCGTTATTTCGCGATTCTGAAAACTGTGATATTTTTTGTCTGTCTCGCGCCCGTGACTCTTTTCGTTGAACTCGTTCTTTAGTTCTTTCTATCGTTATAATTATTTTTTTTCTTTTTTGGCAGAAAAGAAAGAAACGATTTGCGAAAGTAATAGGGCTGCTGAGTATCGAGGATGCAAGTGTTTACTTTTGCGTAAGTGTGTGTGCATGTGCGTGAATGGAACTTAAAAGGTGTAGAGCGATAGAAAAATATATGGGAGAGATTCAAAGTTTATTGAGTTCAATGGTCTCTGTTATCCTTAAAAGGACCTGTTATAACGAACATTTTTTAATCATATACTGTATAATGATGTTTTTATAATTTCATTTTTTAATTGTTTGCTAATGAGGTTATTCGTGAAATTCATATTTTATTTAATAAAGATTAATAACTGAAACTACGCTCATTATAAAAATAGGGAATCGTACTCTGATTATATATTCCATTCGTCATTTTTGATAATTATTATAGCTTTACATGAGTAAGAAACATTAAGAGAGAAGCGAACAAAAATTTGTAATAGGCCATAGTATAGTAGAGACAGATTAAAAAATTGCCTGTTGAAATTTCTTGGTAATACTTAAAAACACCATAGAGTTTGATTTCTACTATCTTTTACCTACAGAGGCGCATAATATCTCGTTTCCACAGCGAGAAAGATACATGTACTTGAGTATTTTTGGCATTGCAATCGAAACGTTTTATTAATGTTAATGAGAAAGGTGAACACATGCAAAACGAGAAGCAAGCGTGTTTACTTGAGCGCATTTACTATTGACAAAAAGAGAAAAAAAGTATATAAAAAGAAAATATAACGCGAAAAAACGCGGTGACTCGGCCCGTCCTGGCATATTTGTTTTGACATACACTAAATAGACAACGTAATTATACTTATAGTGTAGTGAATAATCGGCGCCTAGTATATATATGTATATACACGTAAAATGCGTTGCGGCGTACTGCAAAAAGATTGTACCCAGCGATTTTCGACTCTTTCGGCGAGAGGCAGTGTCTAACATGTAGCATTAGTGTGTTCGTTATATTTGAAACAAAAATCATTTGTTTTGATCAAAATATACTCGTTATTAAAGTAACTTTGATATACTTATGTGCGCGGAGATCACGTTAAACTTAAAATATAGAAAAATCAATTTTCTTGAAGAAATTTTTACTTTAAAAAGAATGACATTTTTGTCCAGCAATTTATTTTTAATATAGCTAGCAAATTTTTGCTCTCTGTGCAACTAAGTCAAACGTATTAAATATGTGAGGAATGTTGAATTAAACAAATCAAGGAGTATTTTGGTCAAAACATCCTGAATTGATTTTGTTTTAGATAAAAGCTATCCTCGTTGTCAAATTATAGGTATTGTACAAGGAAACTTTCACTAGATGAAAAGTATAAAATTCAGTGGCATATCTCTTTGCTCCTGCGCCGCACGCACTCAAAATACATATTAAGTAGCTGTTAAAAGAGAGGATTGTCAATCTCTTTCTGATAATTTAATTGAAAAAAAAAAATAAATAAAGGGAAGGGAAAACTTAGCCGCCGACGACGAAGACAGGAAAATCGCGCCTCGCGCGCTGTTTTTGGCGAACTGTACAGAGAGCGGCGCGCATCCACACGATGTGTTTAGAACTCTATTAAAAGATAAAAAAAAAAGATATGAACGAATAAGAAAATATCGTTTAGTAGTATTAAGCGTAAACGATTATGGCAGAGTTTGATAATTATATATGTATATGGGCAGCTCGTCTCCCGTCGGGTAACGAAAGTTTTTGTGTTCGGGTCGAAGTGGTGCAGAGTACGGGAAGAAAGTGTTGAGAGCGAT
Organism: Eupelmus azureus; assembly: GCA_030522685.1. Taxonomy (NCBI): domain Eukaryota; kingdom Metazoa; phylum Arthropoda; class Insecta; order Hymenoptera; family Eupelmidae; genus Eupelmus; species Eupelmus azureus. The sequence continues at coordinate 650 of JAPYZA010000724.1, read as the reverse complement.
CTTTGTCTGTTTTATAGATTATTTGCCATTTACGTATTTTGTAAATAGCCATTATTTACATTTCATACTTATTTATTATTAACAATATTGCGTTGCGCACCGTCGATGACGATGATGGCGACGCTTGACTGCGACGACTTTGCTCATTAATTATCGCTTATCTTCGATGTCGGAGTATCTTATGTAAAATACATTGTTTATACCAATTTTCTTGATTACTTAATTTATGCCTTAAAAACCTTATTTTTTTTTATTATTGGTTATTATATAGTTCAATCAATATTCATATTAATAAATAAATTAATATTCATTAATTTATTTATTAAATGACAGATTATGTAGAGATTGTTTTTTAGTCTTATAAAAACTTTGAATCGGTAACTTTATTGTTTATTTAAAATATTTTAATTTTTCATAAATGAAACAAGCAAAATTCTTTTACATAATCTTTACGTAACAATTAAAAATTGTTTTCAACATTATTTATTATTTTTCTCGATTATTTTCATAATTTTTAATTTTCTTGCTGGTTAGTGTATCAATACATTACATTAAGAGTGGTGTGAATCGGTAGAGCGCCCTCTAGTCTGGCAATAAAATTTAACATTTATTTGAACTTATTTATCGTTTTAAAAAATATATAAGCAAAG
>JAPYZA010000723.1:0-25783 GCA_030522685.1 Eupelmus azureus | reverse complement strand
GAAAAATACTAAGCGAATTTATCGAGATACGGAATATAACGAGACTCAATGAATTTATTTGGCAATATTGTGAATATTTGAATTATTTTAGTTACATTAACAGTATACTTACATTAGCTCTGCTTCTTCTAGATCATTTTAATATTAATATGAATAGTTAATTAGATCAATCAATTTTATGAATTCGTTTCCGTTGATATTGATTGTTACAGTTTGTATTTTAGTATAATGATTTTTTACACTTTTATATAAATTCTATCATTTTTTTTACTGATCTCTTAATATATTAACTGTTTTTAGTAGAAATCTTAATAATATGAGTGATGAATGGGCTGTTAAATTAAATAATATCACAGCCAATTGGAATACCAACTCATCCGACGTCATCTTTAAAAATACTAACTTAGAACTTAAGAAAGGAAAATTTTACATAGTGATTGGAGCAGTCGGAGTGGGCAAAACTTCATTTCTTTCAACTATCCTTGGAGAAATGAATTTACAGCGTGGCAACGTAGAGATAAATGGCAGAATAAGTTACGCAGCTCAAGAATCTTGGATTTTCGGGGCGACCATACGACAAAATATCTTATTCGGACAGAAATTTAATCAAGAAAAATATAATAAAGTTGTTAAAGTATGTGCATTGCAAAGTGACTTCACACAATTTCAGCAAGGTGACCTAACTGTTGTAGGAGAAAAAGGAAGTTTACTTTCCGGTGGTCAGAAATCCAGAATCAATTTAGCAAGAGCTGTATATAGACAAGCGGATATTTATCTTTTGGATGATCCTTTAAGTGCCGTAAGCAATAAAGCAATTTTTTTTAAGTTTGTACTGAGTACAAAGTTTTTGATCTGTACATTTCGATGCGTAAAAGTATTAAGTTACATGATGGAAAACACCAAGTTAAAAAAATACTACATCATTCAAATGTGTTAAGTTGATTTTTCCACACAAGAGTATTATATTTTCGATAATGCACTTTAATGGGGATCGGGAACTTTATGCAGTAACGTACTAAATATGTACTATTTTATTGATATTTCAAGTTTTTTGAGAATTATAAGAAATTTTTTATGTTCAGGTTGATGCTCATGTTGGAAAACATATTTTTGAAAAATGTTTACAAAGTTATTTAAGTGGTAAAACAAGAATATTAGCAACACATCAACTTCAATATGTTAAAGATGCAGATTTTATAATTCTTTTGGAAAAAGAAAAAGTGGAACAATATAACAATTATCACGATCTACTACTTGCACATTCAGAATACAGTAATTTAATTTTTGAAAAAGAGACATTAGGACAACCAGCTGATGATTCTTTAAAAGACAAATCTTTTACCAAAAGTCAATTGTCTTTGAATGATAACGTGAGTTTCTTTGAATATCAGTAATAAAGAATTTCTTTATTTTAAATTGAAATAAACGTTTATTAAATTTTATCAAATGAACTTCTTTACAGAGTCAAGCATCTTGTTCTAATACCGAAGAAATAGAAGAAAAAGATGATAACCCTGTAATGGCCCCAGTTGTTAATGAAAAATCTTTTGGTACAGTCAAAGGGAATATTTTGATAAATTACTTCAAAGTCGGTCCAAGTCTTACTTACACACTTTTTACATTATTTTTAATTGTTTTGACTCAGATTATAGTTAGCTACACTGACTCATTCACATCAGAATTGTACGTATGAATATTTTTTTTAATAATCTTTCCAGTCTTTCAAACGTTTCTGTTTATTATTTTTGATACCGGAATTATTGAAACGTTATATTTATACTGTAATTCTAAAACTTGGATTTTCTGGATCGATATTGCTTGAGGATCACTGATTAAGGCAAAATGATAATGAAAGTAAAGTGATCTCTATTATTCTAATTAGATTGACTAATGAATGACGTAATATAATACTTACAAAATGTTGGAACTTGATTCAAACTCGAATCAAATAATTATACTTTAATTGTTAATAATAATTTTATTATGTTGTACTATAATTTAAATTAAGGATAATTATGTGTTTTATAATCAATTTATTTTTAGTGTGACAGCAGAAGAGTCACGTGCTTTTTACAACGAACTGCACAACCACAAAAATAATGATTCGGATGCAACAGTTGAAAAGACTTCAAAAATACTTGATGAAGATAGTATTCATTCAACCAACTATTATATTTACATTTACACAACTGCCGTTTCGCTAATTTTCATTGTCGGTTTAACACGTTCTTTTGTCTTTTATGATCTCTCCATGCGTTGTAGTCAAAATATTCACGATTTATCTTTTAACGGTCTAATCCACACGAGCTTGCGATTTTTCGACATGAATCCTAGTGGTACGATTCTCAATCGGTTTTCGAAGGATTTGGGAATGATAGACGAACAGCTACCAAAAGCGTTGTTAGATGCGACTCAAATTTTGTTCATGACGTTTGGATCTTTCGTGCTTTCTTGTATTGTGAATCCAATTTTACTGGCCCCTATTGGTCTTATTGGATTATTCTTTTCTTGGTTAAGAAGGGTTTATCTAAAAACTAGCAACAATGTAAAAAGACTTGAAGGAATGAGTGAGTTATATCATTCTTGATAAGTTAAGCTTCTTTGTACGTCCAATAAAAATTAAAATTTGGATAACATGTTTGAATTTATAGAAATTTTTTAATTTTTATTGAATGAATAGTGTAATTTGTTACATATTACAATAACTTTTATTACAGCTCGATCTCCTGTATTTACTCATTTAAATACTACGCTCAATGGACTTTCTACTATAAGAGCATTTAAAGCTCAAAGCATTTTAATGACAGAGTTTGACAATTTTCAAAACACACATACTTCATCATATTTCATGCATATTTCAAGTGCGACGGCATTCGGATTTGCACTTAATTTTTGTTGCTCCATCTTAACAACTGTGGTTGTGTTTATTTTTCTTTTATTGAAGGATAGTGAGTTAAATTTATATTTCACATGCAATTAATATTAATGAAATAAATAATCTTTTATTAATAACATAGGTATTATAAATATATTGTTGAATAAAGCAAAATCAAATTTCAATTCCAATTAATTTTTTAGATTTTTCTGGTGGGCAAGTTGGCCTTGTAATTACCCAAATAATAATGATGGCAGAAAAAATTCAGTGGGGTATGCGTCAAAGTGCTACAATTGAAAATCACATGGTTTCGGTAGAGCGGGTACTTGAATATACAAATCTTCCACCAGAAACAAATTTGAACGTCAAGAGTAACTTAAAAAAATTGAAAACAGACACGAAACTTTCCCAAGATAAACTTATTAATACACCTAAAGATTGGCCAGATCGTGGTCATATTGAATTCAAAAATGTATATTTGCGTTATTCTGAATCGGATGAGCCGGTTCTCAAAGCTTTGTGCTTTACGATACGACCACGCGAAAAAGTATATACAACATAAAAATTTTTAATTTTTGTCAAAATTTAATTATTTGAATAATAATAATGAATTTATTTAATTGATTGTAGGTGGGTATTGTTGGTAGGACAGGTGCTGGAAAATCATCTCTAATTACTGCTATATTTAGATTAGCAAAAGTGGAAGGCACAATAGAAATTGATGGAATCGATACTTGTAACATAGCTTTGAAAGATTTGAGAAAACGCATTTCAATTATTCCTCAAGATCCAGTATTATTCTCCGGTACATTGCGTCGTAATTTAGATCCATTTAGTGAATTTTCAGATAAGCGTTTGTGGGATGTTTTAGAAGAGGTAATCAATGATAATAACAGGCAATTTTAATTTAAAAATTGCAAATAACATGTGTTTACTAATTAATCCTTATTATTTAGATTTCGAGAGATTACCGAATGTACATGTCAGGACTTCAATAAGTGAAAAATATGTATATATAGTACCTAAAACTTATCGAATAATAATGCTTAGAAATTCTTGTCCAAATTTTTATGTGACCTTAGCTATGATTTTACGAAGTATGAATATACATTTTTTACTTATTTAAGTTCTAATAAACAAAAATAGCAATATTTCGACATGTTGAATTAATCATTAAACAACTTAATTTGTAGATTTTTTATTTTTTTATTTTTTATTTTTTTAATATTATATATACACTTCGCTCCCTTTACTACTCTACTCCTCTTCTGTTAGCCTCAATCTATTTTTTTCTGTATATTCCAGGTCGAGTTAAAAAATATCGTGACAGTTCACAGTAACGTTTTGGATAGTCAAGTTTATGATCGTGGTTCCAACTTCAGCGTCGGTCAAAGACAGTTGATTTGTTTGGCCCGAGCTATTTTGCGAGAAAATAGGATATTGTTGTTAGATGAGGCCACAGCCAATGTTGATCCGCATACGGACTTACTAATTCAGAAAACAATTCGTACGATGTTTGCACAGTGTACCGTTCTAACCATTGCACACAGACTCAATACCATTATGGACAGCGATAAGGTGCTGGTAATGGATTTAGGACGTATTGCAGTAAGTTTTTATACAATAGTTTTTTTGGATAATGTATGACGTGACTGGTGTAAGTACGTTCAAGCACATTTTTTTACTTGACCGCATGTCACAGCATGCATAAAAAGTAAATGAAAGATAGGTTTTCTTGAAAAATGTCTATAACTTGAATATTTTAGAGCATTAGACCGTACTGCTGCGAAATTTTTCATATTTAGTACTTTAAAATCTATTTTGAGTTTAGAGGAGAATTTGTAACTTGAAGTTTTACTATACTCTCTTGGCTGAGTGAATTAAATGTTGCTAGTTGTATTTTTTATACAATTAATTTATTTTGTTTTAGGAATTTGATGAACCGCATATTTTGCTTCAAAATGAATCTGGCCAATTTACGTCATTAGTAAAGAAAACAGGTGAAGCTTCGTATAAACAACTTTGCAAAACTGCACATGATGCTTATCTCACAAAACGTACAATAAATGATGATGATGATTAACTATTTAATGCTATAAAATGAATTAGGTACTGCCACTTTCATAATATAATTCAAAATCAAAATTAACATTATTTATATTTTGAATAATTAAATTTAGAGGATTGTTGATGAAAACCAATTTTTGAGTAATTGCAAATATATATATACTAAACATCGGCTTATATAAGAATAATAAGAAACAGAAGGTTGACATGGTAAAACTGATTGTAATTGGTGATATAGAAACCACTGCCCAAATACTTGATATAATAATCTCAACTCATTGAAAATATGTAAATAAAAATATTTTGAGTTAAAAATTTTTTCACTCTTTCTGGTTTGGTTTTATTTTAACATGTTTGTGATTACAATAATTACTTACAATAATTACTTATCATAGTCGAAAAAACATAAAAATATAAGAATTATTGTAGATATTTGATGATGTGGAATCAATAAACAAATAATTTATTCTACTTTCAATAAATTATAGTATTGACAAAATAATATTTATTCATATGTTCTTTTAATTATCGAAACATTAAGAAGTATAAAGAAAATAATAATATTTAGGATAAAAAATCTATAAAAATACTGCTTATATTTTTGTGTATATATTAAAATTTTAAAATTAAAAAATAAAAATCGATGATAAAAAAGTATGCTCAGTGATTATTTAATGTTACAAAATATTTTTTGTAATAGTATTAAAAATATAATTTTTGTCTACAAAAGCTGCTTATAAAAACTTGAATGCCATTTTTGGGGAATCATAATGATTCGCTATATTTATTAATAATTTTCTTAGAAAGATGATCACAAGTTAAAAAAAATGTATGTAATTTAATCAAAATTTGAAAAATAACATAATAATTTTAATCTTGTTTGTAATTCTGTTTCACATTTCTTAAACAATACGATAATGTTTACATTTTTCTCTGTGTATTTCATCATTTTGTATTAGTCCGTTCAACAAAAATAACGATACTTTTCCGATTTAAAAAAGTATACAAACATTCATTTTTCTTTATACGCACGTAAATAACGATAATATTAACGATAAGAAAATACATTTATATATGTACAAAATCTTACATTTTCATACTGAAAAAATGCATTAGTATCCTTATGATCGTTAGGGTACAATAACGCTATGCAACGAAGTTTTAGCCGGCAGAGTGTATTTAAATACGGTTTAAATCCACTAATGTCGATATATGAGAAACGAATTTTAATATTTATATTGCCAATAGCAAACTAGCAAAATAAGTATCATTTAAAACACAGTAATACCCAAATTTCAATAGTTTTTGTTCATAGGTTGTTATTAAAAACGTTACTTATTATAATAATTATCAACAAGCATGAAGTTGACAAGAATAGAATAGCGTATAAGAAATCTAAGAACATTTGAAGATCTTTACTTTAGGTAGGTTCGACGGCATACTGTCTATCTAAATCCAAAAAAGGATAGATGATTTGATATTCGCACTGATGTGAAATAAGTGAAACAATCATTCACTCTTCGTTTTTAAAATTTCACTTATTAATTAAATGAAATATAAAAATATCGATTAAGTGATTTTTCACTCTTTTACTTTTAGATAATAAACACATAATATTAAATCTGTAATAATTAAATTACATCAGTTTGATAAGGTTAAACAATTTTGAAAAACGTAACATTAGAATATTCAAACATTTCTTAAATACCCCTATCTTTTTTTTTAAGGATCTCCTAAGATCCTCAAAAATATATCCTCAACAACACAGGCCAGCTAAATATTTGGCTTGAATTGGCAGTCTTAACAGGTACAATGAGGATTTTAATCTCGTTTGTACAAAAATATTCTTTGTTCGCGATCGAGTTATTTTTCATTTTCCCTACTAGATCTTTTAAAGATCTTCAGAAAATGAGCCATTATCCACTCCTTTCTTAGTCTTCAGCGTAATTTCTTCATCAACGGAGTTATCCAAAGAGACCTCGGCGTATTTGTAGAACTTTGCAATTATGGCGAAAATGAACATATCAACAAACATCAGTGCAGCGAACAGGAAAAATTCAAATACCTGCAATTTAAGATTATCATATTAACCATTTGGCTATTTTAATACAACCTTCCAGGTTCATAAAAAAAAATAATAAAATGCAAAATGTTAAATTTTAATGGATGGAATTGGAATTAAGATAAAATTATGAACGTTATTAAACAATTTAAAAAATAAAAGGAAGGATTAAAATTGAAACATTTAAATCAGAAAATATTTAACTACGATATTTGCAATTCTTTTAATTTTACAGTAGAATACACAGCGTTTTTATGAAAAACTTACTTGTCTCTTGAAAAAATGAAGTTCGGCGATGATGACAACGATCAAATTGCCAAACGCAACGGTAAGCAGCCAGCTAGCCTGGAGCAGCGATTTCATGCTGACCGGCGCCTGAGAGAAGGCAAACTCCAGACCTGTAATCGAGAACATTACCTCGCCCATGGTGATTACAATATACTGAGGCAGCAGCCAGAACATATGCATCGAATTTGGATCGGCCGACACTCTCGTCTTCGTCAATACAGTGTTTCCCGACATGTAGCCGATGATTGTATAGACACCACCAAACTTGAAGCCCTCTTTTTCGACAATGACTTTCCCATCCAAGCTGATACTATAATCCTTGGGTTGTACCGTAATAAATTTGGTAACATTCAGGCCCGGCCCTGTCACAGTGAAATTGTGAGTGGAGTCCAGCTGTATAAAAACACTGCTAGGGGAACCTTCGTCCATGAAGAACAGAGTGCGTAGGTAGGGATCACCGGTATTTGACTTGTCAATGGTTTCATTGAAAGCCTTACTGATGCCAGTTCTTGTCAGAGCCCACGACATGGCATCCGCTTCCTTAGCTTGCAGAATACCTGTTGAAAAATCAGGAAATTAGAAAATCGCTTAGTTTAGTGAACTAAATAATCGTGAATTTTTTACTATTTGTTAGTGGGAATTCCACTTTTTTTATGTAGTGGAGCATTTTGCACTATTTCAACTTTAGAGAGTGAGAATTCGCCGGCGAGTCTCCTGACGATCTCGGACGAATCGTAGGCGACGAATCCTCATCTCTTCCTTTGATTCCTCACCGTAAATAATGGTAAGGAGAGGTTAATCAAGGGGAATCCGCGACCGGCCACGACTAGAGTAGACAGAATTTTTTTTTGGTTTCGCGCAGTTTATGATCTTATGACAAAGAAAGAAATTTTTATTGTAATTTCGACCAAAAAAAAAGATTTTGCTTCCTTTTTGTGCAACTTCTTATTTTTGTTAATATTTTTTCAGTGTTTTTTTTTGTGTTTAAAATCTATTATTTTCGATTATATTTAAAAATCTATTCCATCGGTAGAGGGCGACGAGCGGCGGAGAGTGAGTGCTTATCGTGATTATACTCGTATTGTGCTACTTTATATTTTCTGTAATTGTTAAACCTAGCTCTACACTGCAATTTGACAACGATAAATCTAAAAATAAAATAAAAGAAAAACAAACAAGAGTTTTTTATTATTGATTCGGCGTAATTGGGTTTTTGGAGAAAAAGAAATTTCAAAAATCTAGACCCGCCCATAGCAGTACAGTACTTGAGTATAACAAAAAACATAGTATAGAAAAAATCATAGGAGGAAACTCAACTTCCTTTTGTATCATTCTAAAGTATATACGAACCGTTGAAAGATGGAGTAGTGGTAAATGGACAGTCTTTGTACTCCGCGGTAAAATTTAATGGAGTTATTCCATTTGCTGGAACGCTAAGATCTTGATATAAATCCAAGCCCTCTATGACGTGGCTTTGACCATCTATATTTATCATAGCATTACAATTGATAGTGTTGTAAATCCTGATTTGGGCCAGACCACTCGATGGTTGAACTGCGTACGTTGACTTTAGTTGAAACGAATAAAAGTTATATTATAATATAAAAAATTAATTTAAATTAATATTTTATTATAATCATGTTATTGGTATATACTAAACTTATTTATGTCCATTTAATCGTTTTCGACCCAATACAAATTTAGAAAACTCAACATAATAAGAGTTTGACAGCCTAATTTACGTGCTATTTACTATTAGGTCTTAGCTTTCATTATAAATTTTCATCTCTTCAGAAGATTGAAGTGTCGTAAATAAGCAACATGCTTTAGACATAAACGAGTTAAAATACAGGCATTTAAAAGTTTATATATTTAATTTACAAACCTCTAAATTAAGTTCCACAATACCGGAGATAACGAAGGACAGGGCGGCCAATAGACCTCCGACGGTAAGCTTCCTCAAGGGTGTACTAATAAACAAGACCTTGGCTATAATAGGATAAATGACATACTGGAAGATCGGTATGAAGATAAGGATAAAGAGAGGATTGATGACCTGGAACTGATCGGGCTTGATAAGGTAACCAAAAACCTCGCCGTCCATGCGCTTGGCTTGGAAGGTCCAGCGCGATCCCTGCTGGTCGAAAAGCGCCCAGAAGATCGGCAGCGGAATGAAGAGCTTGAGCACCTTCAGCACCGCCTTAATGTCTTCGATCGTGCGCTGATCGTACCGATCGTCGGCGTGGTCCAGCCAGTGCTCGCGCTCCGCTTTCGATTTCATTTTCCGACCAAGTGCGTGCTGTGTTACATTATTGTTATGAATATCGTTGAAACGTTGTAAGCATACGGATAGTTTACTAGTTGAGTCAGAATGTTTTTATTGAGCTTAGGCCACTGTTTATCATGCGTCTTTCGTAATGCAGAATCCGATAGAAAATTTTAGCATTATGAATGCTTAAAGCGTGAGATTGCATGAACGAAATTCGGTTATGTATGAGACGAGCGCATAGCTTTGGGCACTTACGTAAGATCGAGTAAGAGCTTTTTTATTTGTCTCAGAAATAGCGCGTTGCCGAGAGTGTCAGCTATTTTACTTAGGCATTCATAATTTGACTATTTTTGCAGGAATATCTAAGCCGATTGATCAATAATAATACTCACGCAGATGCATCTTGCGACTTTGAGTACGACGTTGCCTTCGGGTTCTTTTATCTTGTACAATCTCTTGCCAGCGACGAATATGACTAAAAATGAAGTTAGTCGTTAAAATGTTGCTCTAAAAGAGTAACGCAATATTAAGTTATTATAACTTAGCGGCTTAATGGACTATAAAATCCATAATGAATTTTCAGTTCAAAACAATTAGGTTTTTATTGGCGATAAATTGCTTTATTCGCTGTATCTCGTTTTGTCAAATTATTAATTAGAAAACTTGTACATTAACTTGTTCAATCATTTACAATAATTGTTGTACAGATTAAACTCCTTAAATTATCCATTATGCATACCTATTCGCAACCATAAAAGTCAACATGACCACTTAAAAAGTTAAATAGCCAATGATTAAATTTCAATTTACATCCGATAAAACACGACTGAAACCTACACAATCTTAGATTCGCATATATTGATTAATGCCTTCACAATTCTGTCACTCACCTAGCGAAATGACCATCAGGACGGCCGGCACGAAGAAGGCCAAGGGGTAGCAGGACTGCTCGCCGAAGCACGTGACGTCCTTGCGAAGAATCGGCGTGAGGAAGGTCGAGATCAGCGAGCCCGAGTTTATGGAGAAGTAGAAGAGCGAGAAGAAGGCCGATAGGTAAGCCGCCTGCTCGGGCAGCTTGAACTGGTCCCCGCCGAAGGCCGGCACGCAGGGCTTGATGCCGCCCGTGCCCATCGCTATCAGCAGCAAGCCTACGATCGTTAGCTCCCTTTGCATTGTTCAAACACATTTTTAATTCAGTCTAGCCTTGTACGTTTTGAAAAAAAAAGTGAAAATTCCGATGCTACTGGTTTTTTTTAAAGCGCGAGGAGAAATCAGCAGCTCGTGACGCGCGATCTGAAGGCCTTGGAAAGTGCCGATGTATCTCGCGAAAGTAGGACAGTCACCTGCCTGGTCGTAAGCTCGGAATATATATACCGGTGTGTATGTGTGAACGACCTGTTGCGATGATGCACAATCGGTCTGCTATTGTTACGATCGTTTCACAGCTGATTATTACAGTTTTTTTTCTTAATACTTACTGAAGAATGTTAATGAGAGCGAATTTATATTTACACAAATGTCACGCGATGAAACTATTTTTGTAAAGTAATTTAAAAGTTGCTTCAAAATTTTCCGCTGTAGATAAAATAACGAAATTTTTTACACAATAAAATAATGCTGAATATTACCTTTACTAAATACATTTACTTAGCATTATTAATTATATAATTATTCATCCCGTGGCATTATCACAATCAAAAACATTATTATAAATTAATAAATTCAATTTTGCATATAAGCACAACATTGACATAATTTTCACATCAGTCTTATTATAAGCGCGAAGATAAAGTTAATACAAAAATACTCAGCAAATCGAAAATTTCAAAAACAATAAAAGACCGTCTTTCAACTCTCTACCATAATCCCCTTTCACTTTCTTCTCAGACACACTTTTATATTAGCGCACTGCGAGGCGTTGCATAATCACGTTGACAAAAAAACCTACCTCATAGGTAGATGGAGCGGTTTTACCGCGCTGGTGGAGAGCAGAATCCCGCCGACAGCGTAAATAAAGCTTAGGTAGAATATCGTCCTGTACTTGCCCAGCCATGAATCGGCGATCATCGCACCGAGCAGCGGAAAGAAGTAGGCGAACATAGTAAACGTGTGGTATATGACAGTCGCGGTATCTTCGCTGTACAGCAGGATCTCCGTCAAGAACAGGGCCAAAGTGGCTGAGAAGAAAATTGATTCGCTTTGTCAGTAGTGTTTGAAAATCGATTGTTGAATATTAAGGGGATGCTTTGGTTGCGTTCTCGTAAGAGTTATCAAATGATTATACATGTTGAGTGGGCTTTATTTTTATTAATATATGATGCAAAAATGAAATATTTTTATCAAAAAATTTAGTACTACAATATTGTATAGAATTTTTAAATTACGACAATCAATGGTTTCTATTTTATGAAGTTATTTTTTTCATTTATTCGAACAATGATTTCAAAACAATGAATCTAGCTTGTTTACTAGTTTCACTAACTGTTAAAAATTTATGTTAAAACTTTAATTATGTAAGCAGGCACTTAAATAAATATGGTTCAAGTACATTGTAAGTAATTTTTTGTAATAAGGAAAATCTTTCTTGATAATAATTTAGTCAACCGTACAAAAATTAAAATTTCGAGTATCATTACATAACTAGATAATCAACACATATTCAATAGTATAACTTATTAATATTTATCCGAAATTTTAATGTTTATAAAGATTTAACAATATGCTGTATGATTTAAACTCGAATTTCTAAAAATAAATGGTAATTGACTTTAAAGACAACCAATGAAATTAATAATGATGAATCTAGCGGTATACACTAATAAATAATTAATATCTTCACTTCATTATAAATCAATCAAAGAAGCTGCGTATTATATTAAAAAATATACGTATTAACTCACTTCGCATGCCATAGTAGGAAAACCTCTCGCAAAACTCATTGCTGATGATGAAGAATACCGATTTGGGGTACTTCATTTTCTGAAACATAAAAAGCGCAGAGCGCACGAATTACAATTTAAAATTTTTATCGATAAAGGCTATCTAGCTCGCGTGAAGCCGCATCAATTCGCGGCAGTTTAAGCATTATTAGTGACAATAAGCAGTGACTATTTTTTAAGCATCGTTATAAAACTCGACTAATGGTTTTTTCAAATAAATCGTTATTGTCGCAGACTGATGATTAATAATGATAGTTTATGGTCCATTATTGCGTCCAAGCTATTAGAGCAAGTTCTAATCATAGACTTTTATTATTTCTTACTTTAAATTTTAATTTTTATGAAAGTTTATAACTAAGCATATTAAAATAAAATGCATGTGTTGAAGTGATTATTAATTTGGAAAAAATAGGTCAATCTTTAAGAAAATGATGTAATCTTCAAAGCTATTTCAGCAAGAAATCAATGAAAACGCTAGCACTCAATTTTTATTGTAGGGCTTTCTACGCGAATACAATGTTTCATAAACTAAAATTTTATCAGTTAAAACAATACATAAGCTCCATACGTTCCAATTGGAATACGACTTCCTCCATAAAAAACGTAGGTTCTTTTATCGGTCTTGAAATGTCAGTTCTAAGGAATTGCCAATATTAGCCTATTTCAGTGGAATGTTTCTAATTGTACGTTTGTTACGCAGGATTTTTACTACAATTCCTTAGTCATGATTTGCATTTACCTTTTCTAAGAAGTAAGTATGTTACAATTATCTAGCTAATGTTCCATTTTACTCATGTGTGTGACCATTTGTAAAAAATTAATGTATAATTTGTTGTTGACTGTTTATTTGTTATCTAATTGTCCTGGCAGATGTACATATTTTATAGTGTTAATTTAATTTCTTTGACAAATCTAATACTAGCTAACCCATTTTCTGATCTTGTAGCAACCATAAGATCTAGAATGCAATATAACGGACATGAACATTAATCTGAGGGCCGGCGCGCTTTACTGAAGTTGTACCGGTCATTGATACCGAACAACTATCTTGTCGAGCAGCATATTTTCTTTTTTTTTAAGAATTTTACGAGATAAAATTAAACTTTTATTAGTCCCGAAGAGATATGGTGGAAGAATAGTATATATAGCGAGTGATGTTTTCGCACATCTAATTCTAAGGCAATCAAATTTTGTTGTAGCGATTAAAGTCTTTATTGTTTCTTTTTAATTTTGATGCCATTAAACGAATAGAATAAAAATGTTTAATCAAAAATAAAAATCTGAAATTTAGCGATTGATAATATAAATCTCATTTTATACTTATATACCGTGACTCAAATTTGATCAGGTGTAAAAAAAATATAGATAATCGAAAATACAAATAATCGATAAATTCCATCTGCTGAAGATTATCAATATTATTATCAGATTATCGTACAAGCCCAGCAACTTTATTTTACCCGGTGGCTCATAGCTTCTTGTATTTTTTTTAGACTACATAGTCGTCGAGTAGTCAACGCAATCCACTTGAACGATAAAACACTTTTAATTAATCAGTCAGTAACATTCAATTTCATCTTAAAGCCCGACGTCTAATCTACTTTCGCGTCTCTGTGAATAACTTTTCAATCAACGAATTTCGCTTAATAGAGCAGTCATTATCTCGCGGAAAGAAAATTAATTGATATATAGAGGGGAAAAAGTAAGAAATTCACGATAAGATTCCGCCTCTGTATACATTCGAAAGATCGTATCTTCGGCACTTTTGTTTAAATGTTTAATGTTTATCGCTACAAGAAGAATTCAAGAAATGAGTACAGTGTGCTGGGCTACATCGATAGGATCGATTATAGAACAACCGTGTCCGGCTTATCAGAAAGTCATCTGTAAAACACCTTAATTACTTAATTTCACCGGCGTCAATAGAAAATCGATTGATTCCTTTAAAAACCATACATCTACAGCTAATAACAAAAAGTAAAACCGTTTCCCAAGGCAAAAACAATCGAAACTATATTAATCTCCCGATAGTCGCACGGCGGCCGCGCGCGCTAGTAAAACTTTGGCCGAGCAGCTCGCGCCCGCGAATCGATTACGGCTTTCGCAACGCAAATCGGCATATCGGCCGTGAATCGCATCGATCAAGGCGCCGGGATACAGCAGCGGAATACGCAACGACGAACTCGCGCCTCTACTTGAAAATCGCGCTTGGCTCGCTCCTCTAGAGCCCAGCATTCCAGCAGTAGAAAACTCACCTTTCCCGTGTCCTCCACAGCCATCTTTCTCCTCTATATATGCAAAAAGCCCTCGATGGAAAAAGGAAAAGCGACGAGATTTTCAGTGACCAACACACGCAGAATAGTCTGAACGCTGCAGCTAGCAGCTTCCTCTCGACGTCCAACCGATCGGTCTTGGCCCAGTCACAGCATCTTGGCCATTCCGACGACTTGGCTTCGTTCCTCTAAGTTATACTCACGTTATAGAGCGCGGCCGCGAGCTCGCCGATTTTTACCGAGCATACACATGCGTGTATGTATATACTATGTGCGCGAGAGCTCGGCTGTGCTACGTCGGCGAAGGCGCGAGTGCGACTGCCGGGATTGTGTCAAAGCCAAAGGTAGAGTGCGCGTGCAGGCACGCGAGACTGAGGAGAGAGAGAGAGAGGCGTGAGCGAGGAAGAGAGAGGAGAGTTCACCGGGTCTATGTATAAACGAGGCGCGTCTGCGGTGGGACTAGAGATAGACAGCGGCTTCGATGTGGAGATGAAGCACTGGGAGCACATGCGTGAGTTTTTGGATTTGGGCTTTGCTGGATAAGGAGATGGGAAGGGTGCTTTTAGGTTGGGTATAGGTTTTGGGAGAACGTGTGTGTGGAAAATGGAATATGTAAGGGATAGAGTCAGGAAGCCAGACAGACAGATATGAGGAGGAATTTAGATCGGTATCGTTATTTTTTAGGACATTTGTTGAGCGATCGGCGGTGTTCGGGATTTAAATTATTTTTAATTTGCCGTTTGTGTATCAGTTCACGAGCACGATTGTTTCGCGTGCTTATCTAATGTTAAGAGAGTCTATTTCCTTTGATGTATTGCTCGAAATTTGAAATTTCATTGTTGATTTTTATTCCGACGAAACATTTTATCTGGCGCGAAATATTTAACAATTCTAATTGATTCATATTTCTTTTACCGATAAAGATAGGAGAGAAAGAGAGGGATAGACGTACTCAAGAAAAAAGAGCGAAATTGTTTTATTGATTTGATTGTAAATTTTATCTTTATCCATTATCTTGCAAACGTTCTCAAGACATAGAAAGTTTAAATATGTTGTCACCATGATACAGCAATATGTTCATTTAAGTTTAAGTCTTCTAATTGAAACTACTGTGAAATTTTATACCAGCTGTGACACTTGCAAAAATATCTTATCTGTATTAAAATTTCAGAAGAATTTAATTGCATTTTCACATAATTATCCTTGAAATAACTTGTGAAAAAATTTTTATTTTCTGCTAATCTGTAAACTGGAAAATCGCACAGTAGGGAAACTAGCTCGAAATTTCATTGGAAGTATGTAATAATTTTTTATATTTTTTTTTCAAAGAATCATCAAATTTATCTAATTACTCCTACGCAATTGCTTTGCATCCTCATAACATGATATGCACCATTACACTTGATAAAATTAATTTGAAAAGTATCAAGTTTGCTGGAATATACACTCTCAAAGTAACTTTTTCAACGCCTACATATAATTCGTTTAATGCAGTTCTTGAAAATATCTCCCGCTTGCAAATCCACGTTCCCAAGCCATTACGCAATATCGCTTTTAGTGATTTTCCAAGGCCGTTGACTGTATAACAGTGCAACATAAAATCTACATTTGAAGAGAAATAAAGTTTCTACACTTCAATGTCGTGACCGATCTTCCGGCATCAGGAAATAGGAAGAAATGTAAGAGAATGCCAGCGCGTTTACGTAACCAAGTAAGATAGCTAATTGTCGACAATGTAGCGAAGAAGAGCAAAAAAATGATACATGCAGTGCTGTGGATTTCTCCGGCGCTGTGCATTGGGAGTAATAAAAGATAGGGCTTTGGTCTTTGAGCTTGACCGTTAAGATCAAGCGGCTTTTATGTTCTTTAATTATTTCTTCGAAATGAATTCGTCGCGAACAGTTAATTAATACTGAAGTAACTTGTGAAAAAGTTTGTCTTTTTGTAATTTTTTTTTTTTTTTTGAAATATGCATAACAATCAGGGGAAAATGTATAAAATTACAATGTAAATCGAATTTTCAAAGATTTAAAGTTTTATTTTTATTTTTATTTTTATTTTATTTTTATTTATTTTAGTTTTATTTATTCGATATCATTGTAGTAAATAGTGTAGTTTAATAAACATCAACATTAAGAGAAGTTAATATTTATAATAAACAACAGAATTTTATTTGTTGCTTTAATCTTGTACATATCGGTAGGTATCGTCATCATTTATAATCTCCGACACAAAGTTAAGTACTTAGCTACGAATAATTTTAATTCTTTAAGGTGGCCAAACGATTTTTCCGATAAGAAGTATATGACTGATAGTGAGATCGTAGTGGAATAATGATAGGATTCATTGATAATTATAAAAATGTAGTAAGTAAATAAAAATGTATTTCTTATTATTAAAGCAAATAATTTGTTAGATTTTATATCTATATGTCTGTAGACCTGTCGAAGACAATAAAGTTATAACTTTTTTCATTATACATTGATTATTTAAAATTTTAAGATTAAATGTTGAAAATAAAAATAAATTTTGAAGTACCTATTAAAAATTTGTTGTGTTTGTTATCAACCGGTAACCAATTCGGTACTTCCCAGAGTTTAATCGTCTGAACAAGAATCATAATCAAGACGACCCTCCAAAAAGTTCCGGAATTTAATTGCATCAGTATTTATTTGTTATCACGTTCAATGAGATTCAAATGAAAAAAAAATACGAAAATTCCTTTATATTTTTGAATTCATAGTTGATGACTATTTTAAAATATACCTATTATTTTAGCCTTATAAAACCGAAGCATTATTAGTAAATTATTGCAAAATGCACATTTTTATTGATAATAACATTTTGTTTCTTTTGAAATGAAGGGAAATAAACACAAAATACATATTGTATCAGTTTAGCTTTTTTAAATACTAAAGAATACGACCAAATGGCTAGGGTTATGAAATTATTTAGTTTCCAATTTTTATAGAGTTCAAAATAAAGTATATCTTCCACGACCCCTTCGGGCTTGACAGGTCAATAAATATTCAGATAATCCAATCCCAAAAAGCAATATCCTATCCGTCGCCATTATTTACTGACAATTTAATAGGACATTTTGCCTTCAAGAGGAAATTATTGACTTATCTATTGACGTTAAGCAAAACTGAAAATATGCATTCTATTTACCAGAACCCACGGACAACTTGGGAATAACAAGACAATACTACAAATAAAGAACTTTTTTGAAATTTACGTAAAATTTCCTGCGAATAAATTAAAAAATAAAATGCATTTTACTTAAGTGTTGTCCCAAATTTTTAGGGAATGTTCTTTCACTTATACAAGTATATTATGGGTACTCTGCGTAACTCCACTTATTTTTAAAAAAATTCTTTTTTAGATTGTTCAAATAGTTAAGTAAAAACTTTTTTATCAAAGGTTTCATGCAAGTACTATTACTACATCTTTCTTAAATTTTTGTCAAATACTACTTTCAAATACACCAAACCATACTGGATAGAAATATAGAAATTATAAAATTACTGAAAAAAAGGATGCTGATAGCTAAAAATCTAATTCATTCTTATAAATTTATCACGTTATCAATTTACTAATCATATTACTCATTTGATAATGAATAATCATACCGATATTACAGACAAAATAATTCATTTGTATAAAAAAATGTTTATTTGGTGAAACTATCTCCTTGCAGCAAAATAATATTAATATCAGAAAACGTTTAAATAAATAAAACTGCTTTTCCTGAAATAATTACTATTCCGCAGTTTTTGTATATACACGTGGAAAAAAACTCCAAAGCATTATCAAAAACTAATATTCAAGTAGATATCAAATATAATGCCACAGATAAAGCTAATATCTAACTAATTCTAGCTAATTCAACATAAAAAAAACTTTTACTCGTATGCTATTACCCTATGGGAAGTGTGGATGAATTCAAAAAGCTTGCTTTAATTTTGTAATTAATTAGGAGGTATATAAAACACTGTTTACAATTAATTTATTCTATTTATTTATCAACAAAAAATTTGTATGTTTATTTTTCAAAAATATTTTAGTTATAACATCTAGGGTAGAATGAATCTTTAATTAACGACTTCCCAAAATTTCTTCCAATTCTAAGCTTTCGGATTCTTTTTCGTTATTATTTTCTAAATTTTCATCTTTGGCTTTTCTTTCATAATCAGCAAGCTTCTCGTTAATATCATTTATAAACATCTCAATTGTTTTAGGAAAGCTCGAAGGGTCCCTCTTCAGACTCAACTCTAGCATCTTTTGAAAATCATCGGTAGTTAATGAATCCACTCCGTAACTTTGTTTATAATACTCTTTTATCGTTTCAAATACCAACGGATTTTCCTGTAAATATTCCATTGCTATTTCTATAAATTCAGCAGGACTTGGATCTTTGCGCAGAGCTGCTTTAACTTCTTCAGCAAGTTCCTCAAATTCTTCCTTAGTCAGTTCGATTGGGCTTTTTTCGCTTTCTTCGATTTTGTTGTTTTCTACGTTCTTGGAATATTTATTTTCAACTTCTTCTGATGCAGAAAGCTCATCTACATCGATTGTTTGATCAATCTCTGGGTCAGTTTGTCGACGAAATTGTCGCGAATTTTGACTGCTTATATCATAATCATTTTTGTCGTTTTCATTGAATTTGGGGTGTTTATCGTTCACAGCTTTTATGAATTCAGAAGCAAAAATTTTTAGGCCTTCCTCAGTAAGTGTCTTCTCTAAACTAGCTTTACTTCTTTCGTAGTACTTGTCTGCAGTAACATCGTCAACTCTTTCGTCCTCAGGAATTAAAGAGGGATTTTTCCAAATATAGTATGTTACAATTCTGGCAATATCATCTGCACTGGGATTTTTTTGTAGTTCTGCTGTAACCATTTTGGCTAGTGCATCATGTTCATCCTCGCTCAACGGTGGCTTATTAAAGTCAATAGGACCACTTGGAAGTTGAATAGATTCATGGTGCTTGTGCGGATAACCGGATGCTGACGAGTGAAACGTCAAAGCAGCTACGACGACGCTGTTTAAGAAAACAAAGAATTCAAATGTAAAATGTAAATACAAGAAAAATTTTATGTGAATATTTTACAAATGTAATATTGAATGTAAATTTATTTATAAATGTATGTATTCAAATTCAAATTTTTTATATTATTTCAGAAAAAGTTACATCATCAAGCGACTCAATGAAAATTAGATGAATTAACAAACTGTGACTTAAAGCTGTATGAAACTTCTATTGTTATCAACACTTTAAATGAATTTATTATTATTTTTTTTTATTTTTGTATAAAAGTCTGTCAACAGTTTTATTTCGGCCTTAAAAATAGGGATGTTTTATATTATTCCGTCACATTTAAATTTTAACATCATTTTCCATCGAAATAGGATGCGTGTTTTTCAGAAAAAGCTTAAAAATAATATTTTAGTTTTTGAAAATAATTGCAGATCTTTTACACTAACATTTAAGGCATATTATTGAAGTCTACTAAAAACGTAAGGTCCTGAAATATAATTATAACGTTTCATATTCAGCAGAAAAAATAATTATTAATTTACTATCAACAAAATTTTAATAAAATTATAAGAATTTACTTTTAAGGATTTGTAATTATTCCGTACCAATATTATTCTCTTAAACCATTTTTAATTTATTTAAATTTTTTAATTATTGCAAAGCTATCATGATTACTATTACTCTATATAGTAAAAGGTTTTACAAAAGTTACTATGTTTTTTTTATTAAGAATGAAATAGAGTAAAAATAAAGTAAACAAAAATAAAAATAATTATAAGTAAAACAAAAGTAACTATGATTGAAAATTATTAAATATTGAACATTTTTAATACTTTAGATTTTTTAGCTTGTTGAAACGAGTGTTCAAATATAAAGAAACAGCGTTATTTGTAGCCGGATTATACCGGGCAGGATATACTTATAACAAATGAAACAAAAAAAAATCAGCTTCTTGAGTGAAGTTTGAATCCAAAATCTCCTGCATTCCAGGCGATTGCTTTATTAATTAAGCCACCGGGGGTTAGAGATCACCATTCTAGGCATGAAAGTTCTCATTAAACTTTCCAAGTTAAGTCAGTTTTTTCTGTCTATTTATAAATCGTATTTCAGATTTTTCGGTTTTCTCGAGCATAGAATTTTTTATAACGAGTTTTCAAGTATAGAGAAATCTCGATATTTTTACCCGTATAAACCAAAGTTTAAAATAAAAACTGTATTTGACAAGAAAATTTCTCATTATAACTCGTTACATAAAAAGTTATGTGCTCAAGAAAGCCGAAAAATCGAAAATACAATTTATATCAACCGTGCGAAAAACTAACAATATTCAACCTACCCACGGCTGATCAACTGTATATCTGACTTGGAAAGTTTGGAGAGACTTTCGCGCCAAGGGTGAACTCCAATATTCTAGTGGTTTAATTCGTAGAGCAACTGTTCGGTATATAAAAGGTTGTTGGTTCAAACTACACCAGGAGCGTTGAATATTTTTCCATTTTGTAAAGTACAGCCTATCAGGTGAAAAATAACGAAACTTCTCGATACTTTGGAACTCGTTAAAAAATAGTTATACGCTTGAGAAAGTCGATGAATCCAAAATAATATGATTTTTACACATTTGCAAAAATTACAGTACATTTTACAGCGGTCATATTAAAATTTGTATCAAGTAGTAGTTTTTTAATTAATTGCAACAATGCTTCACCCTTTGAATGATATTATGATTTACGATTAACGTACATACCTTTTACAATTTAAATAATATTACTTCAATTAATGGGAAGTAAAACTGGTTAGCATTATCACTTCGCGCTCGAAAATTGCGTATTATTATATTTCACAAATAATTTTTATTTTTAATTATTATTATAATTAATTAAATATTAAATATTACTGTAATTAACAACTTATAAAGGACTCTAACTCGTCAACTTTAATAAATAAATGAATAAATCAATAAAAAAATAAAACTGATTTTTTTATCAATAAAATACGAATATTACAAATTAAAATAATTACTTACAAAATAAATTTAATTTTAACACTCTAAGATCTATAAGATTACTTAAGTTTAAAGACACTAATATTTAATATTTACTTTGATACAGAATTAAAAAGTTGTTTGTGATTTAACTTACAGAATAGACCACTTAAACATTATGATAGCACTTGTGAGTTACTTCAATAAAACTGAAATAAGCCAAATAAAGAATATAGAAACTTTTATATACTTTTGTTCTAATTATAAAGTGGTTATTGATAAGATTTTCTTTTATGACGTGATTTTTTTTAATTACGGAGATATAAGATAAGCGTTAGTGACATCCGCATAATTAACATATTGTTTTGTTTTATATTTTAATTATAAAAATCTAGTAATTTGAAGATCTAAGTAAATTGAATTAATACTAATATTTATTTTAATTAATACTAATATATATATATATATATATATATATATATATATATTAAAATTTTAACACTGAAATTTTACTACACCAAAATCGAATTACATAAAAATGCAAATAGAAGAGTGTGTAAATTGTATTGAAAAATTTTGCAACATGCGTAAAATGCTACTTTACACACACTGTATAAAAAAAATTTACAGCGTAGTATTTTTTATGAGATCGTCTGTTTTAGCTACAAAATGATCATAAGATTATTTAGATAAAAAATATCTAATTATATAAATTAGCATAAATTGGTTTCTATTATTTTTAACAACTTCAAGTAACAATGTTATGATTGATTCACAATTCGATACTTATAATTTACAAAAATAGAGAAATTAGCACGTTTAAGATATTAACTATATATTTTGTAGTTGATTCTACTGACTGATTTTTGAAATTGAAAATTTTGTTATGATCTCTTTTTCATTGATTAATTTTTCTGAAATGGAAAAACAATATATCGGCACTTATTATTTACTTACTTGTTGTATTTTTTAATTTAAATATTAAACGGAAGGGAGCACTTTACAAAAATTAAACATAAACAAAAACAATGATAAATATAAAACTTGAGACAGTCAGTAGCAGATACAATTAATTAAAATCTAAAGACAAATGATCTGATTGATCTCTTAAACAAACAAAATTATTATGTAATAAATTAATCCAGAAATTTAATTATACTTTTAGTTAATTTTATTGAACTTTTAACGAAGTTCAAACGTGTACTGATACTGGAAACTGATAATTTTTAGTCGATAAATGAGTTTAAAAAGTCTTTTGGCGACTTTTGCTTTACTTATAATTTATGTATTCTTCGACATTGTATTTTTCGAGGAGTGAAATAAATAGCAAATTCAATAAAAAAAATTTCATACTTTCGTGTACATTTATTTTTTTCTAAAAATTACACTTGAAGGTACAACAAACATGGTATATAATTAATTTTATTTTAATTTATTAAATTCATTTATTAAGAAAGTACTTCGAATTACTTTTTTTCAAAGTTATTTTATATGATATCTAAAATACAGTGAACCATTAATTAAAGACTACGAAAAACTTCTTTCAATTTTGAGTTTCCACTTTAATTTTTAGTATGATTCTCTTGCTTTTCATCTTTGGCGTTTCTTTTCATACTCAGCAAGCTTCCTGTGAATAAGTTGTATAAAGAGCTCAATATCTCTAGGCAATATAGACTCTATCTGCTTTAAAGACGTCTCTAGATGTTTTAAATAGTCATCAACAGTTAATACAGGCTCTCCTGGTCTTTCGAATATACCATCTTTCACCTCCATAAATACATTAAGATTTTTCCGTAAATATTCTCCTACTATTTTTACGTATTCAGAGACATTTGGGTTATTCCGCAGAGCTGTTTTAACTTTTTCAGCAAGTGTCTCGTATTCTTCCTTGGTCAACTCCATTTTATTGCGTTCATTATTGAAGTCGCCGAGTGTATAGTTCACAGTTTTAGCAAAATCGGAAGTAATATTATATAAAAATGCAATAGATTGTCTCTGCGAATTATCTTTTGTACGTTGATGATACTCATCAACAGTAACTCTTTCGTTCTTAAAAATTATAGAGGGGTTTTTTGCCAAGCGTAGTATGTTCCTATTACGGCAAGATCATCTGCGTTGAGATCTTTTTGTAGTTCATTCTGGATTAACTTGCCAATTACCTGATCTTCATCCTTGGAGAGCGGTGGCTTATTGAAGTCTATACGCATGTCGCATACGCATACGCAAGAAATAGACCAAATAATGAATATACATATTTTTATATACTTGTGTCTTAATTATAAAGCAGTGATTGATAAGATTTTGTTTTATGAAAAGGAAACCTTTTTAATTAGAAAGATACAGGATGAGCGTTAGTTTCATTCGGTTAATTAACATTTTATCTTAATAATATTATATATTCATATCTAAAGTGTGTGTGTGTGTGTGTGCGTACGTGTGTGCGTGTGTGACTGCGTGCGCGATTGACATCCATATCTACAGACCACAATCGATCTCCGAACGATCCGAATGAGTTCATAAAAGGCATACACATATAAGATCAATATTAAATGTTTATTATATGATTGTAAAATGTTACTTACCTATTACCATCAGATTATACCAGGATTATATGTCTGTTACAACTATCTTAAAATCTTCCAAATTTTTAATTGGTTTCACTGTTGCTTGTAATGAATTGAAGCATCAAATTTTACATTATCAAACTATTTATTTGTTATAACCAGAAGTCTCTCATTTTTTATTTGTACTAATTATACACCCAGGTAGATTGATTGTCCTATTGAGGGTTGTAGAAGAAAATCTGTTGGAGAACCGTATGATCATTCAATTTATGTGTTATTGTTGAGAAAAGCATACCGATACTCATTGCATACTCTCGGATTCTTTTGTATATTCTGCTTTCTATGCTCTGATAATTTTAAAATTATTATATAGTTTTGCTCATTAAGAAAATAGAAAATATAAAAAATATCAACCGATCAGTTACTCAGATTTTTTGTTTTATCGTAGAAAAAACTTTTTTGGAAACTCTTGAAACAATATATGTGAAATTAATAAATGAATAAATATTTACGAAAATTAAGATTTTAATGAATTCAATTATATATACTTAACAATTTAATAAGCAATTCTGACAGAATTCTGTTGAATGCACAAGTGCATCAGGTAATTATTAATACCTGTATACAATTCTGTTATACTTAACTGCTGTGAGTTTCCGTCGAAATTCTATTTCGTAGATCTGCTACTGCTAGTTTTGCAGCATGCTGAAATTCTGCTACTTAGGTTCGTGAATCTTTCATGGTTTTATGAACGCACTTGTCATCCATCAGTATAACGCAATTCTACCACCCGGATCCGTTGCAATTTTTATTCGACAGAATTGTGATCGGAACCGGAAGTAGACCATGTATGGTCTGCTACAATTTTCTGCTTCGCACGCGAATTACAGCAGGATTGCAGCAGAATTGATATGGGTTTGATGAACCAAGAAAATCACAAATATAAAATGACAAACGTATTCAACACTCTAATTGCACATGTAGAATGTATGAGCAATTCGAATGTTGTACAGAAGTGATAAAACTACAGTAAAAGGAAAAAAAAGTTATTTTTTTAAAAAAATTTTATAAAATTATGTAACACCTAAGATTCACTATCGTAAGTCATTTATAGAGCAAAAAACCATTCGTACTTTCCAAAAAATAAACAGTTCAGCATTTCAAATTTCCCGCTTTAAAAAGCGCCTAGGTCACTGCAACCCGCACTACACCACCGACATAATCGCACAATGCAGTATCGGGCCAAAACAAAACTCGTGCAGAATCTCTTCTTGGAAACCGGCCCCAAGCTCGACCCGTATACGAGCTCGCTCCTCCACACCTCGCCAAAGCGATATCCTATATACACCTATACCATATATACATATGCTTACAATCCTTCTATACGACAATGTGCGTGCAGTAGTGTGTACTGTGTACACATATAT
>JAPYZA010000722.1:28768-54270 GCA_030522685.1 Eupelmus azureus | reverse complement strand
GAAATTTTTTCCAGTTGTAAATACGAATTCACACTACATTATTACTAAGTTTTAACTAATTCTGTCTACAACCCCCCTCACGACGGAGCCACCTTAAGTTGGCGTTTACGTTGTAGCGTTAAGCCATAACTTTTTCTCTTTTTTCTAAGTTATGCGTTTTATTTTGACAGTTTTCAGACTTAATTAATTCTGAAACGATTTTGATTGCCTATTCTTCATTTCTTTATATAATTGTTCAAGTACAAAATATTTTGTCTATGAAAAAAATTTTTTTACTTAATGTCTGTTTTTGTACTTTTCTGTATAAGATTGGACATTTCCATAAATTTCCGTACGTTGGCGTACGTTTGCGTACGTTTCCGTATGAATTGTCCGAATCTTCACAAAAACGTACAGAATCGAACGCGAACGTACGCGAACATACGGAAACATCCAGAAATGTAACACAAACGTACTATTTTTATTTCCATTATAGGGTTAATGTTTCTATTCAATATTTTGCTAATTATAAATTGTTATATTTACTTTAAGTATCTACATTACGCACCTAGGCTGATAAAAAAAGAATGTAATTCTCAGATCGCATATAAATTGTCACCCGAGCCGAAGGCCAGGCATATGATAACCCGAGGCAATCTTTTTTATTTTCCGTGACGTGTACCTATACCCAATTTTTTTATTTACCCACAGCAAGCACGTCAATTTTTCAGTCCTGCGCCGGAACAAAAACAAAGCTTATTCATATTTTGTATTTTATACATATTTGTCTTTAAATATGAAAAGTAACGAATCGTGTTTAGGGATTGCAACTTGCCACGTGATCAAGATGCGCGTTCATATCCGTCTGGCTGCGCGTTACTTCCAGAGATTTAGAGTGGGAGAAATCCTGCGCTGCAGCCATACAGAGTACAGACGTATAAACATGTGTCCAATGATCCGGCGCGAGGGAAAATGCCCATTTCTTCTGTTATAATAGAGCCGTCATTGCAGTGATCTTTGTCAACGACCTATCTAACTCAAGATCATCCATTTATCTTAGATGGTATGCTTGCGTATAAATAATCGTTTTTTGTAAACAAATACTTAAGTCAGATGATAAAGAAAAGCGAACGTAAGAATAGTTTAGCCATTACATCACCGTCTTGACTTTGAAAATCAAAGTAGTTAGCACCACAACAAGAGTTTCAAATAAATTGACTTTAACGTTGTTATTTACAAGCCGTATATTTATAAAATATACGTATATAAAAAACGAAAATCGTATTTAAATAATTTTCTATTATAAGTGACTATAAGTATCTAGAACACATATATTTACTTAATTGAAGATTTCATTCTTCTATAGGCTATTTAAAAGATCTTTATTTTTATTGTTTTTCTATGAACTGTATTTAATACATACGTATATAAAATTTATCAGTACACTTTTTTAAAACAATTAGCATGTCTCGTGAAAATGGTAAAAACAATAAATTTAGCAATGTTTTGTACGAAGAAAGAATGTATGTTCAAACATGTTTAACATGCATGCAACAAGAGCCTATATCGTTTCTAGGCACTAATAGAAAAAAGAATACCAAGGATTCAACTAAATACAGACAAAAAGGAAATGATATTTACAATAGCAAGATACACAATGATAGAACACATGAACTAGCTTGGAAACTTTATTCACAAAGCATTGCATTAGCACCTAACAATTCTGAAGAACTTGCTCTGGCATATGGAAATAGATCAGCACTTCTTTTTCACTTAGAAAAATATGATGATTGCATAAAAGACTGCGATAGAGCTATTGAAATAACTAACTCAAAATTTTTAATAACTAAATTATTATGTCGAAAAGCTGAATGTTTAGCTTTGTTACATAAGAATTCAGCAAAAAGTGTATGTGAAGAAGCCTTGAATCATATTTCTGAATTACCTTTGGATGATGATTTAAAGTGTAAATTTACAGACAAATTGCAAAATATTTTAAATACAATGCAAATTTCAAAATTTAAAGAACAAAATTTGAAAAAAGATTCAATTGATCTTGTTAACTTTAAACGTTATGAAGAAGCACCTTGTGCTTCTGCAGCTGTAGAAATAAAGTACACTGAACAGTGGGGAAGACATATTGTAGCAACACGAAATATCAGACCTGGAGAAATTATTGCAATTGAAAAAAATTATTATACATTCATTTGTACTAGAGGAATGTATCTATACTGTTCATATTGTACAAAACCTGCATGGGCATCTATTCCATGTCAATCTTGTATTTATGATGTTTATTGTTCAGACAAATGTAAAGTAGAGGCTTGGATAAGATATCATCAGTTTGAGTGTCCTGTTTTTCCATACATTTGGGATATTGATCAAGAGACAACTTTATCACAATGTATTATAAGATTTTTATTTATTACTCTTAATGATGCTGGTGGTATTGAAGAGCTAAAAAAAGATTTGTTAGATATTGAAGAATGCAAGGGTAAAATTAGTAAAACATATTTTGTTTGCAATAAATTTATATATTAGTCCTAATTTATATTTATTATATGCTTTTTTTTGTTAGATCCTCGTACAAAAGGTTTTTCTTCACAAGGAATTTTTGAAAGTCATAAACCTAAAAGTTTATACAGCCTTTCAAATAAACGGGAAGTTTCATCCCATTACGTAAAATATTTACTTGCTGAGGATGTTTGTGAAAATTTATATTTACTAGCTACAAAAACAAATTTTTTTGGAAAAAAAATTAATTTATTATCAGAAATGCTTCTCAATGATGATATCATTTTTATAGGAGCATTGCTTTTAAGAGCATATTACATAGTACCTCAAAATGCTTTTAAGGTATATTATTTATTACTTTATAAAATTTATATATAAAATATAATATTTTTAAATTATATAATTATTTCACAGCTTGAACAGCATTATGGAACTGAAAATGTATGGTATGGACTGTGTTTAAAAGCATTTTCAAGCCTATTTAATCACAGCTGTGATCCAAATGTTGATTTATTTTATACAAAAAATAATGATTCAGTTTTATATGCTACTAAACCCATAACAAAAGGAACACAGGTATTTTTATTATATTTATTTTCACTACATTATCAGAATTTATTAATATTAAAATTTAAAAATTTCATTTATTACAATTACTTGTGATAATTTTTCAAATATTTATTGTTGCAGTTATTTATTTGTTACATTGGAGAGAATTTTTTAAATGACTCCAAAAAACGTAGACAAAGATTCTTAGAAGAGAGTTTTCATTTCAATTGTAACTGTTTACCTTGCTTAGAAGATTGGTCACAAATTTGTTTACCATCATTAGAGGTAATATAATTTATTTTGATAAATAAGTTTTTTATTATGTGAAAATATTTTATCTTGAAATTGTACTATTTTTAACAGATTTTAATGGATTTTACACCTGGATTATTTAGTGAATTATTTGATAATCTTGATATTGAAGAAATCTCAGAAATTAAATCTGAGAAAAATATTAAGTATACTCCAAAATTAATGAAAGAATTTTCCAATATTCTTGAAAGATTTGCAAACAAGCTTACTACTAATTGTGAAGATTATAAAGCTTTTGAAAATGACATGAGAAATATGCTATTAAATTATTTTGGTAGTTGGCTTTTTGATGTTTCCAATAAATGTTTATTTTATCGGTGTAATGATGAAAAATTACAGTAGATTAATAATAACTTATTTATTTAGCTTTTATTTTACTTGTCACGGATTTTTCAACTTTTAAAAATATTTTAATTTTTAAAATGTTATTTTAAATACTAATTTTATGTATCCGCTTAATAATTTTTTGTATTTCATTACAAATATTTTCAGTTAAATAAGTATTATCTGTAAAACAAAAAGATAACTGTAAAACAGTATTTAATAAAAAATAGTATTAAGTCATAAAAATAATAATAAAAAAATTAAGTAATTAAATCTTTTATTTTAGGATATTTTTCTAATTACAGAATTTATATTTATGTGTTGAAATTTTCTTTTGTTTATCTGATTGTTATAATGACAAATGTTTCATTCTGTACTACTGACCTCAGTACAATCCTCTGAATATTTTGAAACTTTAATGTTTTCCAAAGTTTTTTTTTATTATTTTTGGATTATAAATAATTTTGTTTGCTTTCCTATTGAAAATTTGATTCATTGTTATGCATTAAGGTGGTTGTGCTGTAATTAGTTTTTTCATAACATTTAATAAAATAAATAAAGAATAATACCTTTAAACTCTGGGCAAATTTATTTTTTGTAATCAAAAATAATTTTGTAAAATTTCAAATTGATTTACTATCTCTATTTCGAGATGTCTTTAAATTCATTAGTTTTATCGAATTTTATATAACCATGAATATCGCGAAACCCTGGCGAAATTTCGCGCGCTTTGTGTGTATAGCTAAATTTATGTTAGAATATACTCTTTGGTTCGTTCATGACGTTACATACTGTAATTTTGCAAACTTTTTAAGAGTATTTTCGAAGATAAAAATTAATTTTGTTGAATAGAATACTTATTTGATACAAGTTATCGCAAGTTTGACTGCGGCAAAAGTTACAAAAATGCACCCAATAAAAAAAGAATATCCGATGATTACTATAATAACCAAAGAACTTACCTGTAGCCTCGAATTCATGTGCAAAAATTCGGTGTAAATAATAACATGTAGGATCTACTTTATTAGTGGCTGGAAAAATTAATTTTAAACTGTGCAAAAACAGTCCCGGTCTCACTTACATAATTTATTTCCTGCGCTTCATTCAAAAAAAATTTTTTTTTAATGTGGATTTTTTTTATATGATAGAGACACGTCGCTATTAAAGGAGACAACATCACTCATCATTTAAAGATCTAAACTGTGCGATATTATTAGCGACATTCAACATGACAACATCCTTAATACATCCTATCTCTATAACTGTATACACATGTATAGACTCCAGTTTCGTTTTTCGCCACTTGATAAGAAATTATATAGGAAAAGTGGCGTATCGGTCGATCACAGATTCCAAAAGCACGTTTTCTTTCTTTTATGTATCTATATTCTCCCTGGTAGATTCTACACGTGCGGCGTATATACTTGGTTTCTTTGTTATGGTTATGCACTTAAATTGAACTTTAGGTTAATGCAAAAATTTAAATACAAAAGGAGAGTCAGAAATGTGAATTTTATATACGTCTTTTGTTAAAATTAAGTTTTTTCAGTTAGACTTATTAATATTAATAAAGAAATTCTATTGAGAATAAATTAATTGGTCATAAATGTTAAATTTTATAAATACAATTTCCGTTTTCTATTGAAAATTAAAAGGTGTATAATAAATTAAAGACGTTTTTATGCTTACATTGAATCAAGCCCAATTGGTGATGTAGTTTTTGTAACGGAACAATCATTGTCATTTTAAAATATTACTTATAAACATCTTAATCTTGCCTTCCATTTTATAACTGAAAAACTGAAGAACATGATTATGAATGAAATTGAAGTGGAGATGGATGAAACAGCAGTTGAAGGATTGCTTTTAGAAAAACAGCTTGTAAATAATACCATTAAACAACTTGACACTTTGATTGTGAAACATCCAATTAAGTGTAGGCAGAAAAATGAAAAAGACTCCATTGAATATAGAAAGCAAGGAAATGATCTTTATTGTTTAAAAAAGCATAGTGTTGAAAAACACCATAAAATATGGGAATTTTACACTAAAAGCATTGCTGCAGCTCCTAATGATTCTGAAGCATTAGCTCTTGCTTATGGTAATAGATCAGCTTTGTTGTATCATTTGAAAGAATACAGCGAGTGTATAAAAGACTGTGAGCGAGCAATTAAAATAACTAATTCAGATCTTTTAAAAGCTAAACTTTTATTTAGGAAACATGAATGTTTAGTTGCCTTGGAAAGCAACATAGCAAAAAATACTTGTGAAGAAACTTTAGCATTGTTTAAATTACTTGATTTAAATACTGATGTCAGAGATAAATTCATAGAAAAATTAAATAGTACTTTAAATACTATTTCAACCATAACTTTCAAAGAGAAAGAAATGAAAAATGAAACAGAAGAGCTTCCAGATTTTAGTCGACAAGTTGAGGCTCCTTGTGCATCTAGTGCTATTGCTATAAAGTACAATAATAAATGGGGAAGGCATATTGTGGCTACTCGAAAAATTGAACCTGGAGAAATTCTTGTGATAGAAAAAAGTTATTTGACATCCATTTGTCTTGATGGAATGTATTTATTTTGTTCTCACTGTGCACAGCAAACATGGGCTTCCATACCATGCAAGAGTTGTGTTTATAATATTTATTGTTCAGAAAAATGCAGATCAGAGGCATGGAAAAAATACCATAAATTTGAATGTTCAGTATTATCTCATTTATATAATTTAAAGTTAGAAATATATCCATTTATAGATAGATATGAACAAGACAAAGGTCAAATTTTTATAAGAGCTTTAGCATCAGCTTTAAGACTGTTATTAATTACTACTCAAGAAGCTGGTGGTATAAATAAATTAAGAAAAGAGCTGATACATATTGAAAATAGCAAAGGTAAAAATCAATAATATTGTTGTTAATAAAAAATAATTAAAGCAAATTGTATCATTTTTTTCAGATCCTCGCACTAAAGGTTTTTCAGATAATGGAATTTTTCAAAGCGATAAATGTAGAAGTATTTACAGTTTAACAACCACTAGAGATAAATTGCATAATGAAGTACTTGGAGTGTTTGTTACATTATCATGTGTAGCTACATATCTTTTGGCTAAAAAAAGTAATTTTTTTGGAAAGGAAAAAGTTCTTGAAAACCTTGAAGCATCTCCAAAAGAATTAATGTTAAATGAAGATATTAAGTTTATAGGTGCATTACTACTAAAAAATACCCTTTTACTTCCTAATAATACCCTTAAAGTAGGTAAATTATAAAATGCAATGTAAAAGATGTTTATTTTATTTGCATATTAATGATAAATATTTTTAGTATTTTGTTCACAGAGAGAGTACAATACTCGGTCAAAGGTATGGGGCTGCTTTATACCCATTTTGTAGCCTTTTTAATCATAGTTGCGATCCGAATGCTAAAAGTATTCCTACAAAAAATAATGAGAGGATTGTGTATGCAAAGCATGTCATAGAAGAAGGACAGCAGGTATTTACTTAAATATTAATTTTTATATTTACAAATTACTGATAATTGAAAATTAATTTCAGATATTTCTATGTTATGTTGGTGATAATTACACAAGCTCTTGTAAGGCAGAGAGAATAAATACTTTAAGTGGTGCATATTGCTTTGAATGTGAATGTATAGCTTGCAAAGAAAATTGGCCAACCACTTTGCCATACGTTCAGGTATTGCCAATGTAGTTCACATAGTTTAATTTAAAAATTTTCTACAGTCTGTTTCATAAGATTAAAATTTATTTAACAGGACATCTTGAAAAATTCACCTAGATTAAGGCATAACTTGGGAAAAAAGTATAAATATTTAGATAAACTGAGAAATGATGTGATGTCAAATTTGCAAAAAAATAACTATTGTTATGATTCAAATTTAATGAAAACTGTAAGAAAGTTAATGAAAGAACATGCTGAGAATATTACTGTTCGTAGTATGGATTATGAAATGTTTGAGCATTTTATATACATGATGTTAGTTAATGAATTTGGAACATGGTTAAATATTCCAGAAACATGCTAAATTTTAAAGAAGCTGATAGCTTTAAAGACTTTCTAATTATATTTATTTTCAAATAATTTATTTACTTATATGACTTTAAAGATTACTGCAACAGTTAAATAACTCAGAAAATAGTTTTGTAGATTGAAAAAAAGTATTATGGTATATTTTTGTATTTTTCTTTCTGTAACGTGATATTTTTGTACTTGTGTATAAAATATACATTAAATTCGTGTAATATAAAATAAAAAATTAAATGAATTTCAAGCTTGATCTTTTAATCTTCAATTTCAGTCAACAAAAAACTTTTCGTGATTACTTTTTGTAACGAAAATATAATTTATTTATGAAGTGCGTATTTATATAAATTTTCACAGTATCTCCTCGGGTAAGTCAAAAAATTGAAGAGGTAAGTTAATTTGACAACAGTGCACCTTCGGTTACGTGGTTGTCATTTAATGTTCTGAAATGGTCGGTAAATTTTTTCAAATTTTATCAAATTTGTTATGTGACAGAAATCAAATTGCTTTCACGATTTCTGCCGCATAAACAAAATATGAATATTACAAAAGGATAGGGTAGGAAGCAAAAATATCGGATTGCTTTCACTAAGCAGCGATAAGCACATTCCAGCATGTATGAAAGATAAGAGGCAGAGAGAGAGAGAGAGATAAAAAAATAAGAACGAATGAGATTGAAGCATGAAGTTAAGGAGAGAGCGAGTATAAGCGAAAGTAAGAGTCCTCTTGGGGTATTAGCTCAGCAGTCAGTCTAGAACTCTCCGTGTGCCCGGTCCTGATGATGGGGAGACATTTAAACTTTTGAGTTTGACGTTGGTTCTAAGCAAAATCATATATTAAACTTCTAGTACCTATAGAGATTTTGCTGCATTCGACCATTTAACAAATTGCTTAGAGTGAAGGTACAACAAGCCTGCTTATTCGCGGTTTAATTCACGCGCGCTTCCCCTTCTACTGTCCCGAAAAGGTTCTGATTCGTTCTATTGCTGGCTCCAAGAGAAACTTTCGCTTAGAACTAGTGATAGAACGAATCAGAGTCGTTCGTGTGGCCCGGGGCATCAACCTCTTATCGTGCTTCAAACAGTTGTCTATTGTTTTAAGATGACTTTCGGGAGATACCCCTTTTTTATCACTGCGCAGTCATTTATTACTGCACTCAGATCACGTTAGCAACGAAGATAGACAACGAAGATATATCATCTATTGCTTTTTAATACTTACAAACATTTAATGTACAATAATAATTTTTATTTTTAGGTATAAATAAAGAAATTAAACAAAAAATATAGTAAAACAATGGAAAGTATCAAATTTTCTGACGCTGGAGATGATTTTGTTAAAATTGAAATCTTTGAAAGAATGGAAGAAGGATTATTTTTAGAGAAATCTCTAGTTAATACAATTATGATGAATCTTGAACCAGAATTTAATAATCATCATGTGATAAATTACAAAAGAAAAAATTCTAATGATTCTGTTAAATGCAGAAAAGAAGGAAACGCAATTTATACCTCTAAATCTCACGATGTAGATGCACATATTAAAATATTAAACTTGTACACACAGAGTGTGGCATTAGCTCCAAGTAAGTCTGAAGATCTTGCTACTGCCTATGGAAATCGATCAGCTTTGTTATACCATTTAAAAGAATACAATGAGTGCATAAAAGATTGTGATGAAGCAATTAAAATAACTAATTCAGATTTTTTAAAAGCTAAGGTTTTATTTAGGAAACTTGAATGTTTAGTAGCCTTGGAAAGCAACATAGCAAAAAATGCGTGTGAAGAAACTTTAGCATTGTTTAAATTACTTGATTTAAATACTGATGTCAGAGATAAATTCATAAAAAAATTAAATGAAATTTTGAAAAATCTCTCAATTTCTGAATTTAAAGAAAAAATAGTGAAAACAAATGAAAAGAAGCTGCCATCATTTATACAACAAACAGAAGCTCCTTGTGCTTCTACTGCTATTGCTATAAAGTATAGTGATAAATGGGGTAGACATATTGTAGCTACTGAAAATATTAAACCTAGACAGATTCTTGTTGTTGAAAAAAGTTATTTAACAACCATTGAATTTGATCAAATGTATTTATTTTGTTCCAATTGTTCACAACAAACATGGGCTTCTGTTCCATGTGACAGTTGCATATACAGTATTTATTGTTCAAAAAAATGTAAATCCGAAGCTTGGAAAAAGTATCATCAGTTTGAATGCTCTACATTATCATATATTTATAATATTAATTTTAAAAAATTTCCTTATTCATCTGCTTTTCAAGGAGAAAATGGTAAATCTAATCTCAGATTTTTCCGATTAGCTTTAAGATTTTTATTATTAAGTGTTCATGAGTTGGGTGGTATAAATAAAATGAGAGATGAATTAATAAATATTCATGAGTGTCAAGGTAATTTTTATAATAAAAAAACACATTAATTTCAGTAATTTTATATTAATATAATTTGTCAATTTATTTATTTAGATTCACGTCTAAAAGGATTCTCACGAGATGGCATTTTTAGAAGTGAAAAATGTAGAAGTATTTTGAGTTTGGCTACAACTCGTGACTTTCTTGATTTCAATGTTATGGCTGAATCTAATACAATTGCTTGCATTGGTATATATTACTTAGCTAAAGAAAGTACTTTTTTTGGAAAAAAAATGACTACATCTGCTTCACAAATGATGTTAAATGAGGATATAAAGTTGATTGGAGCTCTATTATTTAGAAGCTTGCACTCTGTTCGAACTAACTTTGTTAATGCTCAAGTAATTTATGAAAGAAAATTTATATTATACGTCTTAATCCTATTTCTAAATATACAATCCTAATTGAATATTTCTAGTACTTTGTAGGCAAAAATGATTCTTGGAAAAAACATACTTATGGTCTTTCCTTAGATGCTTTCTGTAATCTTTTTAATCACAGTTGTAACCCAAACGTCAAACATGTTACCTCTAAAAATAATGACAGAATTATTTATGCTACAGATATTATTGAGAAGGGGCAACAGGTATAAATTGCAACATTATTATATTAATAAATATATAAAATTTCAATATACATTTCTTCAATATGTTGCTTCATATAATATATTTTTGTACAGCTATTTCTTTGTTACGTCGGCGACGATTTCACAACTTATTCTAAACCACACAGACAGAATATTTTAAAGAATTTATATTGCTTTGATTGTAAATGCTTAGCTTGTAAAGAGGACTGGCCTAAGATTGTACGACCAGTTAAGGTATAGTAGTTAATTTCTAATTCAACTATAAAGTTCACTTTTTAGATTTGAAAAGCGGACAAAATGTAGTATAATATTCTCAGAAGTGTTCAATATTGTTATCAATGTTGGAAAAAATAGCTTTTCAAATTTTTTAGATTTCTTTCTCTTTTTTTTAGTTAAAAAAGTAGCTTTATTTAAGTCAAGAAAAGGTTGTTTTCTTCTTCACTGCCTATTTATTATTTAATTAAAAAAAAAAAAATATTGCAAATTTCATTGCAAGCCACATTTTCAAATTTATAATTTGTAAAATTAAAAATTACTGTTTATAAGCCAAATATTTTTCATATCTTAAATAAAAAAAACTGACTCAGTAGTTAATGAATGAATAATTAGTTATAATAGTAATTTAATTTAAAAGAATCATTATTCTTATTAATGTAAGAACTTAAAAATATATATTCTGTTTCAAATAGGATATATTGAAAGAATCATTTGAATTAAAAAGTTCCTTGGAGCGTAAATATAAACATTTAAAAGAATTAAAAAATAAAGTGTTTACATACGTAAAAAATAACAAATTTCATTATGAATCGTCAATAATGCAAGATTTACAAAAATTGATGTTTGAGCACTCAGATAATTTTACATCTCGGAGTAAGGATTATAAAATATTTGAAGAATATATGCACAGGCTACTACTTGATGGATTTGGAAAGCGTTTGGATATAGCCGAGAAATGCTGACGTTATTAAATAAGATTTATTGTCTTTTGAACCGTTATCAGTATATACATATAATTCATTTGCTTACACTTTTGCATGCGAACAAATATTTTCATCAATTAATAAAATCGATTTATTATTGTACCATTCATTAATACATTAAGCTAATTAAACAGTATTTTGATAATTAATTTGATTAAATATAGTTTTTCACTAATTTTTCAAACCCCTCGGCAGTCCCATTACGTCACAACAGCAATAAAGCCGGATACGCATCTACACGTAAAATCAAAGTGAAAATCGAAAACAATATGAAGAAAAAAAGTGGAGCACGTGCGAGCTTCGCATCAGATCGGTCTCGTGGCGCGCGAAAGGGAAAACTTGGTTGCGTCGTCGTCGGCGGCGGCGGCGGCGGCGGCGGTGAAAGGGGGCTTTCGTAGGAGGATGGGGATATAGACATCCCGAGCAGCAGCGATTTACGCACCTGCGTGCGCGCGCGCGGGTCCAGTGCGTATCCTTCGACGGAACGCGAAGCTTCGAGCCTTTAGTGGTCCCGGACGATTTGTACTCTGCGCTTAATTCGCGCGTCTCTCGAATCCTGCTTGAGTGCTCGGGCAGTGCTCGCGATCGGTGCTGTTTTCTCAATTCACGAGGACTCGTGACTTTGTTTCTCGGCCGTCGGTTTTACCACTGTCAACTGTAAGGTGAAGAAAAATTTAACGTTTTCGTTGAAATAGTTTTACACTAGTGCAATAGTGCTGATGATAGTTGCGAGAGGCTGCGGCCCCTTTACTTTTAACAGCCAGAACTTGATAGTTTTGCTTTATATAAACAGACCCCGTGCTATTTGTTCATCGTATTAATTGTAAGTAACTTATTTTAAACAAAGCATACTTTAAATAACTTGATGGCTATTCTTTTAAATTGGCTCATTCTAAAGTCCTTCGAAAAACAATTCCGTGGAAATAAAGGAGATTGCTTGAAGCGGCACTGTGAATGACCTT
Organism: Eupelmus azureus; assembly: GCA_030522685.1. Lineage (NCBI taxonomy): Eukaryota > Metazoa > Arthropoda > Insecta > Hymenoptera > Eupelmidae > Eupelmus > Eupelmus azureus. The sequence continues at coordinate 41,588 of JAPYZA010000722.1, read as the reverse complement.
CATTCAAGGATTGCACTGAATGAGCGTTTCTCCTTCAGCAGGCTTCTCTTTTAACAATCAAACGCATAAATTCATATTTACGCTAACTTTGGAATTTATTATTTTTTCCCATGTTATTTTTGCAATTAAATAAAGTTTCCTGATAAACGGATGTGACTCAGCTGTTTTGATAGAGGCATTAAACAAAGACAAGAGTTTAGGCATAAAATACATTTTTCATGCTGCATGGCAAATGAATTTTTCAATTCTTTCACGCCGATCAGTATCTTTTCTTTTCGACACTTCCTTTTGACTTGGTGTAGTAACATACTCTTTCACCATACCTACCTAGCTACATTGAGTGAAAGCTCAAAATTTTATATTGCTCAAAGCGTTGCTCGTAAATAGGTACAGCAAGCCTGTCATAACTGTCAGTTGTAAGCGCGGTTGATTCGCAAAAAATAATTATCTGGACGCAGTGCAGCCGTTATTCCAAACATAAGTTTTTTTTTTGTTTATTAATATTTTTTCATTTTTAATATTCTTTGATTAATAATAATAGCGGTTTTATTAAATCACATCGATCTTTAAGTACTTATAAATTAAATTTTATAGAATCCAGCTAGAACGAGTTTGTAAACGGAAAATTTGAATTTATGTAAATAGCAATAACCTAGATGATCAGGATCTCTACTACTTGTTTATCAATATGGAAATTTAAATAAGCGAAATCCTAACGATTGAGAAATGAAAAGAGCATTAATAAAACTAAAGGATTAAATGCACTGAAATAAAACGAAGAAGAAGAAGGAAAAGAGAGAAGATGGGAATCAAACTGAATCGAGCCGAGTATATAAATATACATAAGAAAGATTAGCAGAGAGGAATCGGGCGAGAATTTTTCCATTCCATCGATAACGTCAACAATGGCAATTGGAGACAGCTTCTTGAATGGGCGTCGGCAGTAACACTCGAGCTCAACTGCGTCAAGTAGTAAAGGTCCCGCTCGCCCAGACTGCAATTCTCAGCAGGCGTACCCAAATGATTTTCAGCACGAGGCGAGCGTCTCGGTTCTCGCGCCCGTAAACGAAGATTATCGTGCTCGCGATCTACCTAAACGCCAATAAATAATAAATCACAAAAATAAAGCGAAATAACGAAGTAAAGCGGAAATCGCGCCTTATCTAAACGCACGAGCTGTCACGAGCGCAGAGACATCGTCGCGCGTCTCGTCTGGCGATAATCAGCCGAGGTATTCGCCGATATGTATAGGTAGAGCTGTATTTATGCTCTCTCGCGCGCGCGCGTGCACACATACATACAGAGAGAGAGAGAGAGACAGCAGAGTAGGAGAGTGCGAGCGATGTTTCGTATATACTCGGATCGGAAAAATCGCGCTCACTCAATTTCGCGAGTCGGCACTCTAGTCGTCGCTCCTTATTTTCTATACGTTTGTCGCGCTCAGGCGCGCGCGTCGAAGGAGAGTTGGCATTAATTTTTCTTGAACTTGACAGGTGAGAAGCCGGGAATCATGGGTGCTCAGAACTCCAAGAACTCCAAGGATTTGCATCAGGGCTGCAATGGAACCAAGCCGTAAGTTTTTTGTTTATTATATACAAGTAGGTACGTATGCGTTTCATGTAGCGTTGTAGTCCTATAGCTATCACCATTTCAAGATTCAACATTTACGTTATTAAAATGAGTGTCGAGGCTAATTGTGTCATGCGTAGAGTAGGCGTAGCTGTTTCATTTTAATCTTGCGGATGAAGTGCAACAATGAGTGGCACAGTGACGTTGCTCCTTTAAATTTCTTTCAATACCATTTCTACGGGATAAGTATACGCAAAAAATATTTTTATTCCTTAATCTGAACCGTTGAATCAAGAATTTTACAGAATGAGAAAATTTGTTACGTCTTTACAATGGATCACCAGTTAAATCAAGTACAATTGGTATTCTATTTTTGTTCGGCTTTTTTATTCTCGATCGATTGTCGTTACTACCATACATTTTACTGGTACCATTGTACCATTGTACATTTTTTCTATTATTCAAGCTGCTAAACTTATATTTTCATTCTGAGTGAATTATATCAAAACACTTTTTACTTAGTAATCTACCTGTAGATTAATAAATTTATAAGTTTTTTTTATAAATAGTAAAGAAAAATATTTGCTTAATGTTTGCATATTTTCTGTAAATAAGATGAGTTTACAAACTATAAAAGTCATTTATTTTAAAGATATCTTGAATTAAAAATTACTAAGAAATATAAAATAATATAAGTAATAAAATAAGTTTTAAATTACATATATTCAATTTACTACATTTATTTATTAAAAATTTGAATATTTAAATAAAATGTAAGTTTAATTATTCATATGGGCGCGTGTGTGTACATCTAGACTTACGGTTGAAACATATTGTCCAAAATTCGTTGTTGTATACACTCGAAATCTAGTGGTAATTGGGTATAATTAAGTATTATCTATACCTATAAGTACAAAAAAGCACAGATCAGCGCCGTGTTAACAGCGCTGAAAAATTTAACTTTGTTAGCCGTTACGTTTTGTTAGATAAGAATAGCGCGCAACCCGTGAAGAATGAAATCGACAGCTTTGTATACAAAATCGCCAGCTTCTGGCTCCAGGTTACGTATAGGTTCGTGTCATCATCATCACGATCATCATCATCCCCAATGGAATCGCACAGCAGTAGGCATCATGCCGGCGTCACGCAGCCAGCGATCGCGTTTCCACGCGGCCACGCCGCCCTTATCTCCACTCGAGCTCAAAAGCGCAAAAACTCGCGTGTTTTCATTCTTACATATGTATATACACACACAGATCAGATAAACATCTCGTGCTAGCCGCTCGGCCATATACGCATAAGTACTTTTATATGCGCGCTCGCAGAGATGCTGAGCTTGCCTGCTTGTACTTACAATTTCCATTGGTAGTCTTCGCCAGTTGTTCGCCCGTCACGGCAGCGTTCTCCGGACTCTGTTTATCCAGTGCGTGATCCGCGCGCGACTGCCCGCCTCAGCTGATCGCAGCCGCCGTTTTTCTTTTGCTTTCGCCGAGCGCCATCTTTTTTTCTCTCCAGTTTTTTTTCGAAAAATCCCCGAGTGGACAGAACATGTCTCCGACGCGCATCACGATGACGCGACTGATCGGCGAGATCGCCGGCTGCAGAAATGCCAGATTCTCGACGCTCGTCAATCCGGCCGCGCGGGACTCCGCCACGGACGCTCACCCGGACGAGAGCGCAGCTAGTGCCGCCTGGAAGACTGACCCCATCACGCATAGGTACGCTGCGCCTGCAACGCTTGTTTTCTTGTTTTTTTCGCGGTTTCCACGCTGGTTTTGGTTAGGACTTTGTTTTTTTTCGACTTGCTATCGGCCCCTGAGGTCTCGCTCCACTTTATTTTCATGTTTTTAGAACAATACTGCAGCTTTGATAATCTGTTTTTGAAATTGTTTGCGACCTTTGAGTTTAGTAAAAAATTTACTCTGTTTTCTATTGCAAAGGTTATGATTGATTGTATATATTTAAAAACTTTGAAATGCTTTCTTCCGTAATAATAGTATATCGATTAATAGTACAAAATTAACACTATTAATTTTACGAAAGGTTTAAATATCTAATTATTTGTCTTATTTCTACTTCTAAAAGGTGGTAAAATACCCAATTTTTGGATTATTCTAATATAGGTAAACAATAAATTGTTGCAAGCCCATCATTACGAAAGCGAAGAGCATGTCGTGGGTATAGGGTATATTGTTGCGGAAATAGCGATATGTACGTAAAACGTGTTTTGTATCATATAGTAAAAAAAAAGTGCGATAGTAGTTGTGTTTATATATTGTACTTATTCATCAAGCCAGACATTTCGTTTTTTAAACGCTATCATTCATAGACGAGTTATATTTGTTTATTGCCCCATTACATAAATCAATGCCATATAAATATATACATTTATAGCATTTGCTTTGTGGAATTTTCGAAAAAATTCTTCTTTAACGCGCGTAAAAATCTCTTGCATTATCATAATATGTATGAGGTTTGTGTATTATTATTTCAAATTTGTTTGATGACGGATAAAGTAAAGTTGTGACTATAATTAGTATTTGCGTTAAGAGATGGTTCAATGCTAATATAACATGTAATCTCCAATTTTTTATACTTTTTTGCATTTGCGTATCTTTGTGATAACAGTCCGATGCGATTCGTCTGCTTCTACTTACTATTTATTTTGCATCTATGTTTTGCGAAGATCAATAACTTTTAATGCTTTTCGCTTGAAGTAAGTAAATCATTAAATTTGAATTTCTCTTAGTCAATCAAATATACTTTAGATCATTCCAACTTTTTGGTTAACAAATGATTTTTCGAATGATTAAATTTTTATCGAAGTTCCTTATCTCAATTAACAATTCCAAATGTTAAGTTTTAATGATTTTGAAAATCACTGTGTCTTTTTTGATAACGAAACAAAACAATAGTGCTTATCTATAAAAACGACATGTGCGAAAAAAAACTTGCTTTCACTTAAGCTATATCATCGCGGAAGCCGAGCTTCTTATCTCTCTTGCTAAAAGTAACTGACCACTCCAGATCGCCCTAGTCATGCGTAGAGAGGCGCATATTCGTGGCTTCCTCGGAGCAATCGCACTTTCCATCTCAGCTGGTCGCGCTCGCATTTGGCAGGCATCATAACACTTTATCGCGACTTCCCTAAAGGTGCGCGCATAGGCAGCCTTATAGAACCTCGCAGCCCCACTCCTATATAGCATTGGCTTGCGGCTCGAGTGCTCGAGTTAGCGAGGCGCACCGCAAAGATACCGAAGCGGCGCGCTTGCGCTTGCGCGTGCGTCTCCACTCCACCTTTTAAGCCAGCGCGCTCACCTCGTCGTCACTGCATAGGCGCGCCGCGCACTCTCGCCGTCACACACGTCGCTCGCTAGTCCCGCGATCAGCTGTTCCCTCTCAGCCAAAGTCAAAGTCGTGCGCGCGGCCACACTCTAGTATATACTTGTATATATAGGCGCAACGTCGCTCTCGCTTTCTCGGACCGTAGCTGCAGCAGCGGCTACTGCTAGACTAACTCGGCTACGCGCTTTCAGGCTGCAGTACAGGCCCCTCGGTGAGCAGCGCATCCAGTCGCAGCAGCAGCAGCAGCAGCCGCACCAGCGGAACAAGACACAACAGGAGAGCCTAGACAGCGGCAACATGATCACGCTCGAGAGAGATCAGCTAGGCCAGCGGCCATCGGCCGGCGACGCGCAGACGCCCGGCCTCGTGCGCGGACTCGATCACGTCAGGAATCCCCAGCTCAACAAGGTGGGTCCTATCACACTTTTTTCTCCCCTCTGCTTGTTTTACATTCACTCGCTTAGATCCTACTAAAACCTTTCTATTCCTATTCCATCTTTTTTAAACACAACTTGACTAGTTTTTTACTAGTAATCCACTTATTGCCACTTTTCTTCCCAAGCGCAATTACGCTGCCATATCTATATCATAGAATTACCTTACATGATTACGTTTTCGTAATGACAACTGCTCTAATGCATTTGTCGAAAGAACGTAATGAGCGATTGGCTCACCTTGGAGGACTTTTTAGGCATTCCGCCGATATATACAAACAAATCTATATCTGCGCAATCGCATCACTCATGCGAGACAATCGAACATTTGAGCAACTATTCAAAGATCCTTATCCAGCACTCGTTTCACTCGTGAATCCACTAGGCTAGTCTATAAAGAAATGCTGTGCGTTTCTAGGATCGATGAAATTTCATAACCTTGCACTTGAGTTCTTGTAGCGCCGACACTGTGCATCGTCCGACGCGCCGCGACGCGCAAGCTTTTCATCGATTTTAAACGCTCTCTTTATTTCATGACAATAATGACAGTAATTCGCGGATAAACTTCTCTTCCTTTTATTTTTATCGATTGCAACAATTATGCCTGTTCATTTCAGTTTGTCGCGTTGCTCGCTCCCAACTAGAATAAAACTCGTGCTTGGTAAATAGCTATCTCATTTACTCGCCAACGTGAATAATGACGCGAGCTGACGTAGATCTCGGACTAGCGATGCAACTCTTGACAATCACAATGCGCATGTATACCAAATTAAACAACTATATAGTTATCTCGGGCTTTACAATACTGTAGACTTTCTTTTAATAAAGATCTGGGACACCATGCTGTTAATTCCCTTGCGCGGAATGATGAAATTACGTACAATCGGAATTTCCGCCATCAATGGCCTGAAATGGCTTTACAACTTATAGGTACATTGAGAGTACAGTTTTAATAAATAAAATTATTATTTCAATTAAAATGGAAAAAATATATATATTTTTTTTAATGCTTGTGCTCGTGAAATAATTAAAATTAAAATCGTCTAGAACGATATGTTGTTAAGCAAAGTAAAGTTAGGTATTGTTCCGTAACGATGATTCAGTACTTTTTGAAAGTAAAACCGCAACCAGTTAGTCGCGACAAGTATTCTTGTGACATTATCGCCATCAAAGTTGCTTCGACTTCAATTTACAATAATGCTTATCGAACATTTCTTTACGCGACAACGATCTGTTATTATATCAAGCAACAGTTTTTAACTACAGTATTATTATTATTCGTTTATTTATCAATAAACATTAAAGCTCGATTTTCCTTACTTCTAATTTTACTTTATTACGATTCAACATAATATTTTCTTGCCCCTTTTAAAAGATAATTTCTTTCCATCAAGTCTCAAGTTTTAATTCTATCTGCATTCGCGAAATCTCCATCAGCTTTGAATAAATACACTATTGTATAGTGTTCTTTGAAAACATTGGCGTGAAATGTAGTAGCGGAAAATTTGTTCAGATATTTTTGTGTATCATTATTTATGACATTATTCCTAAAACTGCCGGTTTCATTATCGTTTTAATATTTTTTAATTAAGCTTGTAAAACAAGTAAAAAAATTTCGCCAATACAAAAACTTGAATAACAATTTTATGAATGATCGTTATAATTAGTATAAGCAATTTCAAATTAACGTGAACGAAAAAAAAAATACCGAGCCATAAAAGCTTATTGATTTCGTCATATCTCTCACATCCTGCTCGTGCGTTCGAAAGTCGAAAAAAGAAAGAAAAAAGAATCGAGGAAAGGAGGATTTTCGAGAGACATTGAAAATTTACCGGGAACCGAGCTGACGCTCCCGCGAAGAGTTAGCCAAAATTCGCTTGCGTCAGGGCAATTTTGGAGCCCACGGAAACTTCCATACACGCCGACCAAATTGAAAGGAAGAAGAGAGCACGCGCGAGCTCGCACACGTGCTCTCTCTCTTCCCCCTGTTCTTGACTTGCAGTTATTTTATATTCGTTTGACCCACTATTTCGCCTGAGTCGGCGTGCGCGTGCGTATATGTTCGCCTTCTACTAGAGTCTATTGACACTAAAAATGCGCAGCGTGGTCATCGCTGCAAAATCCCACGAAATAAAAATATCTGTAATCTTGGCAATTTTCTACTTTACTTGCTCTCCTTTGCTAAATAATGATAAATAATAGCTGATAATATAAATAGACAGTGATAAACAGTTTTACATAAGGTGCTTAATATTCGAATTCTTTAAAAAAATTATACTAATTGAAATATGAGATTTGATACATTACTCTCGATTTCTATATTTTCGCAATAGCATTTTTTTCGTAACTAAAATCTCTATACTCATCATGTACGTATTACCATCAAATTTCCAGATAAAAATCAGAACATTGTAACAGATTCCTTAATGACTGGGCTTGATTTGGATCTCAAGGCCTTTATTCGTTATGCTCCAGCGTTTATTTTCACAATGATACACTATTGTACTAATTCACTTTTTTCTTATGATCTTACTAATAATACTTTTTCACTTACATTACGTAAAAAGTTCAAATATTATTTTCAAAACTTTTTACACTAAATACTTTGTTTTTGCCTGTCAAAATCTTTATATTTGTGCTAAAATTATCTTGCAGATTTCACTGAATAATATGTATACTTTTTTCGTTGAAATAATAAATTTCTTTGCAACGACGCACGCTATCATTTTTGAGTATTTGATTCCAATAACTCATGATTATTCTTTGATTAAAATGTAAATATTTGATTGTCTGAGACTTAAGTAGAGATAATTTATTTCTGATTTAAAAAAACCTTATCCATTTTTTATTTCCGATCCAGACAATGATTTTGTAAGTCTCAATTTACTCGTTTATTAAATACAGAACATGCCAATATCGGAAGAGCCTATTTTGAGTTTTCTTTTACAATGTTTTTACACTGCCGAACCACACAATCAAATATTATTCCGACCAAAACGGAAATGGTTTTCAGCCTTCGCCGTTGTCAAATGCATGGCAACCTTGTCTCCACGCTTATCTTTCCAAGCTGCAAAGTCCAAGTCGACAATAAGCATTACCTTGTCATAGAATTCGGGATCGTTATATTGTTTATTACACATTTTCCGTCGCGGCCTGCTTTGGCTCGATTGTCGATTCAACCGCCGCGAATAAGGAAATAAGCCGATTACAATGATAAAACCAATGAGTCATTCGATTAAATTTCTGTTGGTCTTGATGTATTATTGAAAAAGAAAATTTTACTTTAAATGTTTTGCGTGTGAAGAAGTGTCTGATCAAAATAAAGATAATGACTTAACGTTGAAATGAAAGGAAATATTCGCCCGGCTTTGATGGCTTCTTAATACTTTAAGACAGGGCAATTTAAAAATCTGATCAGTTCATGACGGTACGTCAGTATAGAGATTTCACACATAAGTAGTTTTAGTTTGTTTTTTTTTTCCTTAAAAAAATTTAAAAGTTTAGTTTGAATCTATTATCATATTTGAAATTGCTTATATTTTGCATATTGTTTCAAGAAGACATACTTTTGAATATCTTATTCATCGAATCTGCTAATCTGGTCTTGCGTAACATGTTCAAAGATTACGTTCTGACAATAGGTTTACTTATCAGAAAGGAGGAAAATATAACTTTGACAATTTATTAATGACATTATATTAATAGTTCAAGTGCAAGCAATTGTTAGAAGAATAAACTTTCACTTGTCAAAAGTCACTGGCTTTCTATAATTGATTTTCACTTTTTATTTTGGAGTGAAAATTTTATCCCATATAGGAGCAGAATTAACGTACGTAGCGAATAAAAACTAAAATATTATAATTCACTGATAAGCTAACGAGTAATAGTAGCTGAAATACAGAAGCTCCTTATAAGTCACGATAATCTCTAAGAAACATCCCCATTGAAAAGAAGCCTAGAGATTTCGGCATCCAGCCGAAGCAAGAAGCTAATCATAAGCAATCCGGCCGCAGCCATCGGGAATCTCGTGCAAAAGCGCCGCTCCGCCTCATTATATCCATAGCCCGTCGATTCATCGGCGCTCGTTAGAGCCTTTATATCTCGTGTTCTCTGTTTCGTCTTCGAGGTCGTCCCTCGTAGAGGCGATTTGCTCGTGCGCGGACGCGTCCGGCAGCGATATATAGCTACAGCTGCGGGACGGCCTTCGCCGGGCCGAAGTGCAACACGATGACTCGGCGTGAGAGGAGGCTTCTCGCTGTATTTTTGCCTGCCGCTCGCGGATATATGCGAAAAGGAAACGTTTGAGGAGCCGCTGCTCTATCGGCTGCTGCGCTCGAGTGGACTTTGGCCGCTTACGTCATTTTGGGCGACTAATTTTTTTCCTTCCTCCAAGAGCATTGTGGATCTCTTGATGTAGATATTAATGCATCTGTCATTTTTGCTTTATCATTATTTGCTAGTTGGATATGAAATTTTAATTATTTTAAAAGAATTTAGAGTGATATATTTCTTTTTTTCTATTTCAATATAAGTAGCTAACCATATTAATACGATAAAACTAAGCTTGAGTTTTTAGTCCAAAAATATATTTGAATCCCAAACATAAATAGGGCACTTGAAATACTGTTTGCGTCTCACACGAAAATAAAATCCAAGACTTTTTTTTAGAAAATTTCGTTACACGTAATTTTACAGAAAAAAGAAACAAAACTTGTATCTTAATAATCTTTAATTTATATTTATTATATAATCGGAAAAATCGGACCTAAACAAATTAAATAAATTTAATAAATTCAAGTAAACAACAGTTGTGTATAAATATAAATTAATGGAATTTGAAATGTATGAGCAATACTGTCTCGTTTTTTAACTGCTTTTAAGATAAAAGTTTACTCAAACAATTATTTATTTTTAAAGATAAACGTTTAACGACAGTATTGTCGTTATACGAATAAAGAAAGTTTTCAAACAAATATGTTATTGACTGTTTAAGAGCGTGAAAGCAGCATACTTGACCGGTGCTTTTTCCTTCCAAATAATAGGTCAATTTAGCTGAAACTACTCGGTAACACGTATACTTTCCAACAATTTGCCGTAAAATATTACTATTGGTACCTTGCCATACGCATGCTTGTATATCGCAAGTGGCAACTACACTGTTTGAGATTCTATTGTTAAACAAGTTTATTTTTACTTATAATAAACTTTGAGTATTTTAAATTAAAATTATCATTCGACCAGAGACAATATTTTCAATAGCATATTATTAAGAGTAATAAAAAAAGTGTCATTAAACGCGGCTCCTCACATGTATAAGTTAGCAAACCGACAGCGGTTGTTTATATATACAGCAAGCAGCCTAAAGCCTCAGCTCCGCTGGTGGTCTGCAGGCCTCTAAGAGAGCGGAGCGAGCGAGCGAGATGTAAGGCAAAGTGCATCGGCCTGAATTTCCGGCAAAATATCGATTGTCGCGCGCCCGCGCGTGTGGGTAGCTGTAGGTAGCTGCAGGGGGCTGCGCGCTGCTTAAGGCGGCTTACCTGCAGGTGCGCGTAGGGTTCCTTTACCTAGCCGCGACGTCGACGCTAGTCTCTCGCCGGTGTCTCGGGGCAACCGTTTGTAAGCGAGCGCGCAAGCTTTCTCTCTCCGACGGCCGTTTCTTTAATATTGCCTCCTCGACGTGTCCTCGTGTCATGCTTTCGGCGATATCTCCGCGAGGACCGCCATGGAGTACGACTGGTGGATACTGATACCCAACGAGGATCGACTGCCCCGCGTGCCCGAATCACTCCTGTCCATTGATGGAAGGGTATAAACTAATTTTATTTTCCTTTTTTTTGTGATTTGCTCTTTTTTTTCTTTTGTACTTTTAAGCTTTTTTATATACTTATATTTTGCAAGTCGATCTTTCTTGATAGTGTAGCTGTAGTGTATCGTTTGATATCAAATGTTGAGTCCAATGTTTTATTTTATTTACAGTAGGAACAATTAAAAGCTTTACTTTATTCTTCAATGAAAAATTTTATTCTTTATGAAAATAAATGCTGAAATTGCTGAATTGCACTTTCTTCAAACTCAACACTATTAAATACTATGAAATTTCTAGTGTAAAATGCATTGAAAAAAATTTCTTTTTCTAATCTGAATGATAATGTTATCTGAAATCTTATCAAATTATATTTAACTGCTTACTCGTCGATTTATTATAATTTTTAGTGTAATGGTAATAGTTCATGAATGTACGATTGCAATAACAATAATATATTATAACCGTAGTTACTAATATATTCACTTTTTTTTATCATTTTTTTAGTTACATATATTCACCATATACAAACTAGATGATAACAGAAATTTTATTTGCAATCTATGTCCGCCGTGCATGCATTAAAAATAAACAAACTTTTCATTGCGGTTATATTATGTCTGCATGAATACTGATATGAATGCATTTTTAAAGAAAATGAAAATGATAAGTCAAACTAATAATAGTCAAAAACGCATCGAATTTTAAAATTTAAAAGTAAAACTAAGTGTTTTTTTTTCAGTGCATTTATAAATCAGTATTAATTTAGTTATCTTTTCGACGTATTCCCACACATAATTAAATAGCAAATGGCAAACGGTATATCGGTAGTAAATTTTCGAGCGCATTTCCACGCGCGCGTTCGTAATCTTGTGAAGAAAATAAAAATTGTAGCTTCGAATTGTAGCCTATACTCCCGTATGATATACGAAATGTAACGACGAGCGAGCATGAATCATAGAGCACCAGGCAGAGCGAGCGCGCCAGACGTATAAATTGTAATTACCTCGGCCGACGTAGCATTCGTGCAACTCATTGTCGTCAATAAACAACAAACATTCGCATAAGCAACGATTACGCGATGTCGACAATGGCATCGACTTGGCAGCATTATGCAAGTCTTGTGTGCATCGCGAATAGTCTCGACAGCAGCCACAGTGAGAACAACGACCGGAAGGGTCTTACCTCCCCGCATTAATGTATTCCAACGTCGGGACGCGCCTGTGCGTATATAGCGGTGTCAAAGATCGCCGGGAAATTTACAATAGCCCTGACAAAGTGCGAGCCCCTCGACTGATGTTTATTCAGCGAGCTACAATACCTTACGATTCTCATACTTTTTTTGTTTTACCTGCGCTAATTTTTTGTCCAGAGCGTTGAATATGCCGATGAGGGGGCGCGAGCTTTTGGAAATATCTGAGCTTTGCCGACGTTAAGGCTTGCGTAATTTTCGTCGGCCTCGCTTGCTTGTTTTCACTTTATGTTGATGCCATTTTGACTAACTTCCGTTTTTATATATCAATTACAAATTCAATCTTTATTTATGGGCATTTGTTATGTTGTCAAAATATTTTTATACTTATACTCTGGTTAATCACTCTTTTAAAATTTTATTATCATGAAAAAATTAATCAATTAGCATCATAAGCAAAAATAATTAATTAAATAA
>JAPYZA010000722.1:0-28762 GCA_030522685.1 Eupelmus azureus | reverse complement strand
AAACCATAAAAAACGAGGTACATGTAAGAGAAAAATAAATGCGTGGAAAGGAGAGGCGGCAATGATTCATGGCCCGAGGCTATCGAACCTTGCTCCAAAAGACCAGAAATCTGATTGCATTATGCGTAAGCGCATAACTATATAATTGTCAATGAGAGTGAGAGATATATGTGACTGTTTGCACAGTGAGAAGCGTGAGTGATTTCAGTTATATATAGATGAGAGAGAACATTTTCCAGAATAGGAGTACAGAAATTGTAACGACTCTGCCATGTTTACATACATTATACACAGTTCAATATTAATGAAGTATCATAATATAAATTCCAATATTTTTATTCCTGTTATATGAAAACGATTATTTTTAAACGGTATTCTTGTTAGCCCACCTACATCATAAGTATTTATGATAAATACTTTTGATATTTTTTTTTAAAAGAAATTGTATTGAAAAATTGAGTTTTGATAAAAACATGATGAAATTTGATTTATTTCTAATGTCATGTAATTTAAAACACAAGGTATATCTTTTCCTCGCGAAAGAAAAACTTCCGCAATTTTATCGCGTGAAATAGAAAAATTTGTCGGCATTGAATACAGTGTTTTGCTAACACTACAAAATTACGAACGACAACGTAGCTGCAAGCGTGAAAAAAAGAAAGCGCCTGACAAGAGAATCGCCTGATCGTCAATTATGCTGCTCTTATCGTTCCCACAGCACTCTGTATACACGCATGTCTCTGCAACAAACGAGCGAGCAATCAGGGAGATGGCTGAGAGAGAGAAAGAGAGAAAGGAGGTTCGCGATCTTATCTTGCGCGAGTCGCGCGTTCACCACGACAGCTGATCGCGCGACTCCATCGCTATCTACCAGAAAAAAGGAGACAGTGCAGCTAATAGCGCGCGCCACTGGCCCTGACAATGCCGTGGTGTGTTTGCTCTCTCGTCGCTGCGCGTGCTTTCGCACGTCGATACGTAATGTAACGCGAGGACAAGTGCGACTTTCTCGCTCTCTCTTGCTCTCTCTCTCTCTAGGTCAAGGCTCCGAACTTGCCTTTTCTTTTTTATTATATAGCTAATGGCTTCTACCGGTTATGCATTTAAAATTCTACCTGGAAGTCGATATTACTGGCTTATTCTTTTGTTTATGCAAAATTGCAAGATTTTTCTTAAAACAAGTTAAAATTATCTATTGCCTCTGTAGTTCTTATTACTCTGTTTTCATGTACAAACAGAAACTTTTGCCCCCGTTTTTCATTGCAAATTTATAATTTCCTCGTTAAAAAAGAGTTATAATAATGTTTTGTTTTCGTCGAACATTTTTTATGTATTTTTTTGTGCCTCTTAATGATTTAATTTCCTCGTTAACTTTTTTATTCCTTATATGCATTAAGGACGTAAAGCAGCAAAATTAAATGTCCTTGAATTCATTGAATTTGTTATAGGTCTACGAATATGAAGTCTGAATTGCACTCTTAGAATTTAAAACAAAAAGAAAAAAAAACAATAAATTACTTTTAATAGTGTGCAAAACAAAGAGGAATTAACGATTTTAGATGTATCCATTTTCAATATTTAACAAACCAGATTATGACAGTTCTTACATTTTTGAAAATGGACAAATAATACTCAGAAACTAGAACGGAAAAACTATTTATTCCATTGAGTATATTAAGAAATCTAAAGAAAGCAAGAATGCACTTTAAGCGCGTAATCGTAATTGAAAATATTTCAAAATCAACTGTTTGAATTTTAATGACAGCGAACATTCAGCAAATGTATTTATTAATTTTGGATAAATCTATTTTCAGGGTATGGCCTTTACGATCGAGGAGCGACAGACTCTGGGTATCCACGGATTGCTACCCGCGGCGGTCAAGACCCAGGATGAGCAGCTCGAGCTCTGCAGGCTCAACCTCGACAGATACACTGATGAGCTTTCCAAGTACATCTACCTCACCGGTCTTCTCGTTAGTACATACTCATGTTTTTTGTTTCCACCTCGACGAAGAAGTTAATAATCCCTGAAATACTTTCTACTTTTTAGCCGCAGCTGAATAGACTTATTTTAGACTGATTCACGTCTGTTCTTTAAAAAATAATTATATTCTATTGAGAGCTTAAAGGTAGTAATTTCACTCTCGGATATGTTATAAATTGATCTAGGTAATGATTACGGTAGTTTCGCTGTAGTTGGCAGGTTCGTTGATTATTTTTCTTCAGGCAAGATTAGCGAATGTCAGAGAGTAGGCCACTCGTACTTTTTGATCAATATCGCGGACTCTTTAAAAAAAACTTTCGTTCCGGGCGATGAGAACCTACTGAGCGACCAGAGATCGAGACGCTGACGCAATGGATTTTCTTTTTTACAGCTTAGCCTTGCCAAGATATATATGAGAGTAAAGTAATTAGATCAGACTGGCTTTGTTAAGATTTTTTTATATAAGTACTTATTTACATTTTCTTACAACTCATGCTCTTATGCAAAAGGCAATAGCTGAATATTTATTCAATTTACTAGTCGCGATCAAAACATCTAGAAAATAGAAAAAACACTGGATTTTCTGTAAATTTCTGGGCTTCTATATTTTCAGGATCGCAACGAGAAGCTGTTCTACCGTCTACTGAGCGAAGACGTAGAGAAAATGATGCCGCTGGTGTACACACCTACAGTGGGCCTGGCCTGCCAGAAATTCGGCCTTATCTACCGTAGGCCTCGCGGTCTCTTCATCAGCATCCACGACAAGGGTCACGTTTACGACGTCCTGAAGAACTGGCCGGAGCACGATGTGCGCGCCATCGTCGTGACCGACGGAGAGCGCATCCTTGGCTTGGGTGATTTGGGTGCTCAGGGTATGGGCATTCCGATTGGCAAGCTCTCGCTTTACACCGCGCTGGCTGGAATCAAACCCCACCAGTGCTTGCCCATTACGCTGGACGTTGGTACTAATAATCAGGTGAGCAAGCTTTTTTCTTCCGTTCTCGCTTATTTATATATATACACCTGCATAATAGTATATTGAAAATTAAAGATAAATTAAACTCAATCGTAATGAAACAAATTTTATTGAAAAAGGCATTCCTGGATGACCCGCTGTACATTGGCCATCGTCATCAACGAGTCCGCGGCTCCGAGTACGACGAGTTCCTGGACGAGTTTATGCGCGCGGCGGTCAAGCGCTACGGACAGAGCACCCTCATCCAATTCGAGGACTTTGGCAATGCGAACGCGTTCAGGCTGCTGAACAAGTACCGCGATCACTACTGCACGTTCAACGACGACATCCAGGGCACCGCGTCGGTCGCCGTGGCCGGACTCTTCGCCTCGCTCAGGCTCACCAATACCAAGCTCGCCGACAACACGATCGTCTTCCAGGGCGCGGGAGAGGCCGCCTTGGGAATTGCCTGGCTCTGCGTTATGGCCATGAAAAAAGAGGGCGTGACGGAGGAGGAGGCCAAGAGCAAGATCTGGATGGTGGACTCGAAGGGGCTGATCGTGAAAAACAGACCTTCCGGAGGCATAAGCGAGCACAAGGCGCAGTTCGCCCGCGAGCACGAGCCCGTCAACAGTCTCGCCGAAGTTGTCAAATTAGCCAAGCCGTCCGTGCTTATCGGTGCGGCCGCTATCGGCGGTGCCTTCACCAGGCAGATCCTCGAGGAGATGGGCAAGAATAACCCGAGGCCCGTCATTTTTGCGCTCAGCAATCCGACCAGCAAGGCCGAATGTACTGCCGAAGAGGCCTACAATGCTACCGAGGTAAACCTATTCACTAAATTACAATTTTCCTCTTTCTTTCTGCAAAATGTCAAACTTTAAATTTTACTCAATATTATATTCATATTAAAATATACTTTAATCTTTGTCGGTATTTAAAGTATATATTTTATATTCTACTATACAACAAAATACTTTACAAAAATTAAATAAATTACGTTTTATCAACTTAATAGGGTCGTGCAATCTTTGCGAGCGGTTCGCCGTTTGATCCAGTTACGTATGGTGGCAAAACCCTTTACCCAGGTCAGGGAAACAATAGCTACATCTTTCCGGGTATAGCGTTAGGCGCGATTTGCGCAGGCATGAAGACGATACCGGAGGAGGCATTCCTTCAGGCAGCGACGACTCTCGCCGAAATCGTTAAGGATACGGATCTTGAACGTGGAACTCTCTACCCACCTCTCAAGGATATTCAAAAGTGCTCGATCAAAATTGCCGTTAAACTCATGGACTATGCTTATGCTGAGTGTAAGTAATTATGTCGATGATTGTCTTCCTATGATAAGCATTAAATTCAATTCTTGCATTGTATCTTTATTGAATGAGAACTAATGGATTAGTCTTATAACAACAAAATTTGCAATTACTACAAAAAGGGGGAACAAATATGTGCAAGAATAAAACGTAACATCATTTTTTTTAACAAAAATTAATATAAACATAAGTAGACAGAATAACTAAACCATATTTAAACAAATATTAATTATTAATAATAGTAATATTCAATGTTTTACAATTTTTACAAAATTTATAGTTCTTTTTTACTTTAATTACATTTGCCAATTATAAAATGTTCTTTGATTGCAGCTCTTGCGACAGTACATCCAGAACCAGATAATTATGAGGAGTTTATCAGAGCTCAGCTCTACGACACAAGTTATACGCCCTCTATACCGCCGGTCTATCCTTGGCCCAAGATGTAACAAATGACTGGGCACCCCTCTGCTTAATTCCAACTTCTGTATTTTACTATCTGCAATTGCTATATACTTCGTGAATCCAGAAATGTCAAACCATAGTCTGAAAATCCGTTGATTGTGTCGCCGGACGATGCTAAAAGTCATCGATTAAGGCCTTGAAACAAGGGATCAAGTTTATCGCCTTGCTATACAACGACATGTACATTTTCTTATGAATAGTTTTCATCTAAAAAGCTTTCTCATCATCAAACAAACACAAAATTAAAGAAAAGGTTTTTAAGATTTTTTTTTATTGTGAGTGCTTGCACGTATTATTTTTATATGAAATAACGTAGGAAACTTTTGAGCTGTTAATAGCGATTTGCAAGATGCAAAACAAACTAAATTAAGAGGCTCTCAGCACTGAACGTCGTATTTTTTGGCTGTTATGTATATTATGTGTAAAGCAATTTATTTAAAATTAACAAAAAAATGCAAAGATCTTATTGATAAGAATTAATATATCAAATAAATGTAAAAAATATTAAGAAAAATGTTAGAGAAATGAACTATCAATGTATTATGAGCAAAAATGGTTAATAACTTTGTTTTAATTCTGTTTTTATTAACAAAGTGCGTAGTTTATTTATCAAGGTTTTCGAAGTTTAGTATTTTAGGAAGTATTAAACTTAGATTTCCTATATTCACAAAAACTATATCTGACGTAAAAGTACATTTCAAAATTGTTGAAAGTATTATTTTAAAAATAAATTTATATTGTTCATTTTAAGTATTTTTGTTTTTTTCTGTATAAACCTTTATAACCCTTATAAGGTAAGCAAAATAATACATATTATTAATAGTAAAATATATTATAGCAATCTAATAATTCCAGTTTTTAGTATAAAAAAAGCAAAATAGACGTAGGTTTCATTCAATATTTAGAAGCATGAACGATGAACTCCTTTTATTTTACATATATTTTTTGAAAAATATAAATTTTAAAAATATTCATGAAACTTAAATCACATTATATATCATAATAGTATATAGCACTATATACTCTTGCTATTTAAAAGCGAACTTATATAAATATTTCATTATTGTTACAGTTTTCAAACGAAACATCAAGAGATAAATCCCTGAGAACTTTTACGAAAACTTTTAAAAATAAAAAGATTTTTTTAAATTATGCCTTTATGGCATTCAAATGTAGAATATTAATATAGTTATTAGAAAAATCTGAATTGTAAGATATAAAATTTCGAAGCAAAATGAAAAATTTGGATTGAGTTCATGTGATTACGTTCGCTTGTTTAGCATATTAAATCTAAAAGTATGAAGGTGTACGGAAATAAGCGATGAATTAGAGTTTAAACACAGTTTACTTATTTACACTTCTGACTTCTTTTCCATAGGGCAATCATCGGATTCTCCATTCGATCAAAGGAAACGAGAGGAAAGTAGGAAATATCCTTTGTAAAAATCTCACTCGTTCACTTCGTTATTAATTAATTCAACAATTAATTAATCGCTATGGTATCCTATGCTAAAAATTATCGCTAACTTAGCTTAGCTGAAACATAAACAGAAAACTATCCTAGTCATCGATTTTATGTCATTAATCAACACAACTATTAATCACGAGAACCAAATGAAAAGTGCAATTGTTTCTCTTTTTTCATTTTTACTTCGTTTCTTTTTTCGCTGTTGTGTTGTTATTGCATAATGAGAATATGATCTTAAGAAAATTAAAAGATAAAATGTACAGAAGATTCTCATACAAAAACGTCTACAGATTCGCGTGACGCGCGCTAGCTGTCCTCGACAGACTTCACAGTGACTTTTACACAATAAATGATTTTCAAAAGTCACGAATACAACAATTCCTCTGATGTCAAAAATAAAATTCAGAAAACATTTTTTACGAGGAATTTTACATAAAACTAAATTTTTCAATTTCAATCGTGACACTTCTTTTTTCTTATACAAACGATACATATTTCAAGACCTGCGTGTATACGCACACGCAAATCTTAAGAAAATTTAAAAAAAAAATAATCGTCATAAGTTTTAAAGACTTTAAACAATTTTTCTCTTTTTTTCTATCAACAGGACCGACACATTATCAACGTTTCAAGCCCATTCGCGACTAAAAAAAGCTCTTTTTTTTAAGAATAAAAAGAGAGTATTACAAAAAATAAAGAATCAATACAATGACAAAAAAGGGACAATGCCGCTTTGAATGTCTTGAAATCGTGAACGCGGAAAAAGCTTACGGTCATCGCGCTACGAGCGTCATATTGACGGTAGCCGAGCCAAAGCTAAGTCGCGCCGATGTTTTTGGGCAATCTGCAGTGCGGTCCCTCTCCTAGCTTCATCGAGACAGCGAGTGTGAACGCTCGTGCGACTGTTGAGAGTCGCCAGCAGCGCGTGGATCCGTAAGCCGCTGGGTCGCGGGTAACGCATCGAAGAATGGATGCGACAGCGCTTCCTTCAAAGTAAGACGCGACGAAGGCTCATACTTCAACATACTTTGGATAAGATCAAAGAGCTGCTTGTGATCCTCGTCGTCTGATAATAGATATCTCTGAAATAAATTTATGAATTCAATTAGTAATTATTATCAGTATATTTGTAACATTACTCTTTTTATAAATTGAATGTAGTTTCTAAACTTACATGCAAAGGCTTGCAATTGTCACGGACATATCTGCCAGCTGAGCTCTTATCATCCCAATCGAGTTTTCCATGATAGAAATACTTGGTTTTGGTTTTACGTGCCATTCTATGTGGAATCGCGCCGAGAATGCGTTCCATCATTGCAAGATGCTCACGATTATCGTGCGTTTGGAATAGTGTGATGCCCAGGTACAATTCAAAGAGGATACATCCTATTGACCACACATCACATGGTTGTGACCATCCTAATTCTAAAAAAGAATAGTAATTGTGCAATTAAATTACTTTATACAAGGAAACTAAATTTAAAACTATTAAAAATTATTTTCAAACAACTTTTGATGTCAATTTTTTTTATTTAGATAAGTATAATTCTTTTTCAAATATTAACGTATGTAAAAAAGGGGTATTACAAAAATGAATACTTTCTATCAAATATGTATAGAATTAATTACCTAAAATCACTTCTGGTGCTCTGTAATGCCTTGTGCTGACAATAGTACTGTGGTGCTCGTGGTCAAAAGTAGCGCTCCCAAAGTCAATCAGCCTAATGTCTGTCCTCTTTACTCTCCTGACGTCCTTTCGCTGTAAAGCAAGAATCTTTATTAAGGCACAGTGCACTTCAAAAACTATTTATTGGCTATGCTTATGAAAAGAATAAATAATTTGTTTGATTGAGCTATCAAAAAACGAAAACTTACTTTTTTATTATTGTAGACCATAACGTAGTCAGAATCAACAAATAAAATATTTTCAGGTTTAAGGTCTGTGTGCGTCAATTTGTTGTCATGTAAAAATTTGACTGCATAACAAAGCTGATATCCCATGTGTCTCACGTGATCCAATGGATATGGTTGGAAATTATTGTCTCTCTAAAAACAGAATAAAAATAATTATTTTTCAAATAATTTTAATAAATTCGAATAAACTTACACCTACCAAGAAATCGAAAACACTAAGTCCAAGCATCTCGAAGGCGATGCACATATGCCCGTGATAGTTGAACCAGTCAAGCATTTTGACGCATAAGCTGTGAAAATAAAAAAACATAGAAAACTTTAGTAATTCATATTAAGAAACATTAATGAAACAATAAAAATCTGCAGGTCCGCTCTGGCTCGCAGTGTCCAGCTGGTTTTCTGATATTTGCTTTTTGAATACTAACTGTTGCCCCTCGGGATCCTTTGCTGCAATCTTTTCCAATGCATTGATCTCCAGCCTGGCAGCTTCTCTGTACTTCTCCACATTTTTGATTATCTTTAAAGCCATTGTGTGATCCCTGCGAAAAAAATAAACATTATATTAGATATAAAGGTTTGAAATTCCTACTCCTGACTCTGTGCTGATGGGATTTATTTTATTATTAAAGTTCATTTTTATTTTTCCGTCCGATATATTTTCTGCACTATATAACAATTTTTATGATTAAGATAAAAAAAAATTTAATAGTATATAAACATTTATAGTTTTCTTAATACAAGAATAAAATTATAATTATAGTATTATTATTAATTATTTTATTTCATACTCTTTAAGAAAAGTTACTTTTAAAATTTAATTAATGTAATTTAGTACTAATTATAAGTAGTTATTTCATTGAGAATTAAAACTTATTCAAGCTAGTTCTGGCACTGGCCTCGTGAGAAGTGCTCTTCAAGGTCAACAATATGGTTTCTCTATTTATAGTTTACGTTACGTAGTTGGTAAATAATATCAATAAAAATGATATAATTGATAAAGTTATATATTTATTTTTAGAAGACGATTTTTAATAAGTATCTCAATGCTAGTTTGAGTATCATTTTTTATCATCATTAATAATTTTTAATACATTTATTTTACTTTCTGCTTTAGTGAATAAAATAGTGAAGTTATATTTAAACCAATAAAATTAAATAGATTAATTACTCATTGAAAAAAAACTATTATTAGAATATAATTAGCAGGATTTTAAAAATGTTATTAAATTAATTTTAATTTCCCATACTAGGTAAAATAAGTTAATTAAAATAATGTAAAAATTAAATTTTTATATAGTAATTTTACAAAAGAATTACAAAAATTATTTTCATAAATTAATTATTGAAAGTTTAAGACTTAAGTTTTAAATGTAAAGAATTTTACTTTAATTAATTCAATTGGAATTACTTTAATAACGTCGGCACCAAACTATTCCTATAATTGTTTACACTATATCTTGTAAAGTGCTATTTAGACCGTTTATTGTTAAATAAATAAATAAAATAAAAGAAAAGAAAATAAATTAATTTTAACTAATTTTATTTATATTGAAAATAAAGAAAATTAAAGTTGATAATATTATTTAACTCGAAACGAAATTTTATTCTGAAAATTCAAATTTAAGCCGTAAGGTCGCATATCATCATCCCTTTATTATCGTGACGCAAAGTTATGACATGAACGCCTCCGCTTCTATTTGAGTGCTATTTCTGCTTTTTGGTGGAGTGCTGGCAAAGATTGTGAAAGATAGAAAGATAGAGGGAGAATTTAAAAAAAAATTTAATAAAAAAAAGAGAATAGAGAGAAGTTAAATATTAAAAGCTGAAATACTTACATTTGCAAGTCCTTAACCTTGACAACCTTTCCAAAAGTACCCTCTCCTAGGGTGGCCAGTACTTTATCTGCAATTGAAAAATGAATGTGAGCTTCCTTTTAGGTTCATCAACGCGTGGCTCGAGCGCTTTATGCGGTTTCCGCCTTTAGCATCGACGTTTTTTTTCCTTTGTCTCAAAATTCTTTTTATCCTATAAATTTCTTTTTAACGGATCGTTTAACTTATGTACACGTATAGCAATAGTTTATGCTTCTCAATTTATAACATTTTCCAGTACAACTTTATAGTTTTGGATGAAAAAAGTTATTGTATTATTTTGTTTTCATTTTCCTTTATTTAAGGAGTATTAAACATAGAGAGCCAAAGGAAAAACCAGCGGCAAAGGTGAATCGCTAGCGCTCGGCCTGGCAGTGTCACAATCATCATCTTAAGATTAAAACTGTAAAAGTAGAGTTGTTTAAAACTTTTATCCTGTCTTCTGCTTATTTACTGAATATCAATATATGTATATATATTTTTTAAATATAGAATAAGATAGACGGCTTTGATTATTCTATTGCCTTATACTGTTCTTTTGTATATTTGTCTGTATGCCATCCATGGAGTCACATACTGTGCCGCAGTGCTCCAAAGACCCTACGACCCTACTTCTTGTAACAGATACGACCGACGGGCTCTTGACAACTTTTGCGCATTTATTCCATAAATCAACTTATTTAATCAATAATTCTTGTTTTTTTATTGAATCAATCTTAAGCAAAAATTGTCAATCTTTGCTCCATCGTTCGCGTGTGGATGAATGAAACATGTAGATGTATGAAACTAAGGAATTTTGGATATTTGGAAAACTAGGACTGCGCGATTCAAACATTTCAATTTTGAGTATTTTCAAATTATATTTTTTTTTAATAAATTGCTATTGCAAAAAATTTTCGAACTTGTAAAACGAAATCTAATGTTTATTCATTTGAATATTAATCATCAAGATTTCAAAGTCTCGAAATATCCGAGTTTAACACATTAATATTTATGTACCAATTCTGCAATAGTAATGTAAAAATAATCTAAAGTTAAATACTGTTTCATTTAACATTTACCATGTTTCAAAAAAATATGTGGTAAAAAATTTTTGTCCAAGAATCATTGTAGTTAAATTAAGGAAAGGAAAAAAGGATAAGGATTCCGAAGGTTCGTTTTTCTGATTTTAACAGAAGTAGAAGAAGTAGTAGTAGTAGCATAGTAGTAGTAGTAGTAGTAATTATGGTAGTAGAAGTATTCAAATAGTGTTGAAAATGAAAAAACAAAAAAAAAGTATACAAAAATTAATTTAAAAAAGTGTATTAAGTAATCGATGCAGAGGTAGTTTGATTGATATACCGAAACAAATTACTTCTCTCTTCCTTCTTTTCGAAATAAAATAAAGAAAAAGAGAAATAAGCGCAAAAAATCTTTAATAAAAATTACATAATCTTTCAAGTTAAACAAGTTTAAAAAGTTACTTATGAACTTAAGTATGATTTAATTTTCTGCCAACAATACCGTGCGAGAAGTTCATCCAAGTTTTAATAACCTATTTTACTTTAGTCAATTACGAAGTTAATTTTGTCTTTTTCGACTCATAATAATATTATATTACGTGATAATTACAAATTTACATCAGTAAATCGTACTTCGATTTGCATTAATTAGAAAACTAATTTAAATTATAAATATATATTTTGAAAAAGTCATTAAGTATTTTACCAAAAGTATGTTAACGCGTGTTTAAATAAATGAGAGTTATTCAGCATGCTTTGTAATACAATAAAATATTAAGTGGCAAAGGAAATAACTTAAACATCTGTAAATAAAGAAAGAAAATGAAAAAAAAAAATGATTATGTGCGGTTCCTGTGATAATTTTCACTTGTATAAAGATCTTTAGCGCGAACGATCGGTCTATCAATTAGTCAACTGAGCCTCTGCAGCACGAGGCTCAAAAAGCTGAGAATAAGAATGAAAAAATTTTTTTTTGTTTTTCATTATAATTCTACTACAATGAGTGTGTATTCACGTATTCAAGTTTGGTATTCACGAACATCTATTCGCCAGGACGTCGCCAGATTGGTAAATGAGGTGGCCGTCTTCGTCGTCCTCGACGGAGGGCGCTCGTGGGCTCTATTCGCCGTACGCACACGCACGCACAAGACGACGACACGCACGTGTGTTGTTGATGAGTTCGTGTTCAGTGTGTGGACGACCAACGAAGCGGGGAATTGGTTACGTTGTCCCAAGCGGCGTAGGTGCGGCGTTGAGTTGATCGATCCAGCAGAGGGCCCAGGTCATCCATCCAGCCATCCACATCCAGGTCCAGGTCCAGGTCCACCGAAGGGGTTGGTTGGTTGATTGGTCGTTGCCAGGCGATGTCCAGCCGATGACGGCGATTAGGCGGCGCGGATTCGCGGGGCGATTTCGCGGGCAGAGGAGCGGGGAGAGCGGAAGAGGAGAAGAACACAACGAAGGCCCCGCGTGAAGACATAGACAAGCGCGTGTGTGTGTCATCATCATCGTCATCATCATCATCATCATCGTCATCGTGTGCGTGAGAGAGAGACCCAAATGTGCCATTCCGTTCCATATCCACATTCCATTATCAACGGAGATGGTAACCCAACAATCAGAGAGAAAGGGGAGAGGGCAAAATGGTTTGCCAAGTCAGAGAAATGCAATTTTTGCTTTTCATATATAATGTTTTTTTTTTTTTTTTTTTTATCTTTGTATTCTAATATATTTTAATGTCGTATCATAAGCGCACTCACTAATCTTATAATATAATTAAATTATTTACTTAAATGTAAGTTTACTATTCTTACTTAAAATTACATCTTTTCTCTTTGACAGTATACTAAAGATTATAGCTCTCTAATGTACATGTCACTAGTCTATCCTGCGAAATAAATGTCTAAATTAATTAAGTAGACGATATAGTTTATTCATAAACTAGGCAAACACCTTTTTTATTACTAGTTTGAGTCTTTTTAAAACATTATCGTCGCACTTTAACTAATTTTGACATTTATCTCGAATATTCTTCTTTCTTAATTTATCGTGTCAATTGTAAGCATCAGTTTCGCTCTTGTTCATTTTTTGCCAAATGCGAGATTGAAGCTCTACTGGCACTAATATTGTTTATTTCTTAGTGTAGAGATAGGCGTTAGACTTACTAAACTATGGATATATATATATATATGTATATATAGATTAATACACACCGCAGATTAGAGTTAGATATTAAGTAGAAATAAAGTTAACATATAAGAAACAGAAAATATAGAAAGGTTGCTGGACAAAGTTAGTGTACGTGTATAGAGTGGACGAATAATGTAGCATGAGTATTGAATGGTTTAGTCGACTGTGGAAACATGTAGCGGTATTCTTGAAGATACACAACTTTATTATCGTATCACTTAACAAAAGAATTTAAATGCGTAATTTGCAATTATGATATGGAAAAATAATCTCTGATTATTATAAGTTAGTGTTGTAGCTAAAAACTAATTTGTTATATAGCTTTGTTATGAATAAATGTCAAATAATAGAACTTTGAGTAAATCTTCAAGAATTCGTGTATAGGTGTATATTAGTAATCGGATTAATTTATCAAAACTGTAAAAAGATTTAATAATTTCATCCCAAGTATTGCATATATTGATTACCCGAGCACGCAGATCCCGCCCTTAGACTCATAGTCAGCTGAAGCATTAGCGCGCATTCTACCCGGTGGTCATCGGCGAGATAAGAGGGCTGACGCAAATTTCAGACAGCTGCAGTTTGTTATCATTAATTTTTTGTGCTCGCCGAGCAGACTCGCTGATCCGTGGGCAAGCGGGTACACACGCCGGCAATTCGCGGTCGAAGGGTGCTTAATATATCTCCGGCGAAACGGGGCCAGAGAGGCGCACGACGCCGCGACCTCGCCTTAATTTTCGGTCTTGATCGAAGGACAGTGATAAAAAGGCTCGAAATAAACTGTCAACACAGGCCCCCCCGGCATCGTTCGACGTTCGACGTTCGACGAGTAGGGCGCGCCTCGCTAGAAGGGTGATGCCGGGACTGATTTTCATTTTGGACTGATGGCTTCTTTGGCTTTCTAGATCGAGCGCGACAATCAAGTTAAAAAGCTTTCATCTCAAGTATGCGATAGACTTTTAATCCTATATTGTCTTTTATAAATTTTCAATGTTTAAATGCTTGATGTTTTTTCTTTTTTATTGGTTGTTAGAAGTTTTAAAGTTTTTTTTCCTAATTGGATAGTCGCAATAAAGGTACATTATATTAATGAAACTGTAGGAATGATGGTTATTCGTGCTTTAACTCACTGCATTGTTTGTTAGCTTTAAATTGATTCTATAAAATTATTCAAGCTTCAGAAAGTTTTAGTAGAATATCTTATATTATATTTTTTCTTCTTATTTTATGCCTATTAAAACAAGTATATTTGAGCAGTAGCGGTAAAGAGGTTAATGACCTTACTTTGTTTCGCAAAGTTCAACACTCAAATTTACTGTACCGGGAAGAATTTTGATGTGCCTATATTTTTAACAGTCCTATGTGAATTGTTGTGAAGTTAAAAATAAGAATTGTGTTTTAATGTTTAAATAAATCATCAATTGATATACTATGATTTCAAATTTATGTTTATTACATAAGACCTTTGAGAGCACGTGATTGATTTTATTGACAATTCGTGTATAAATAACTACTGATATTTAAGTATTGCTTCTCACGACAATAATAGACACCAACAATAAACTCATGTGGGTGTGGAACAACCAAGATTTTGGCAAGTTCGCTAACTGCATTTTTCAAAATTTCATGTCAAAACAGAACATTATTCGTCAGTAGTAAACATCGTGTTAACTGTTGGAGACATAAAAGTTGAAAGCGCAATTTAAAAATGCACTCTCGACAAAATATCATAATTATTGTTATTTTTAAATTCAGTCACAACATATTCTCTCTAGAACTGCTAAACTGCAAAAAAGTCTATATGTTTCGTAGAAAAGTGTATGAATCGATAAAAAAGTAGACGGACTTAAAATCCATATAACCCAAAAAGTTATCTCGAGAGAAAAAGAGGGAATCAGCGCGTCTCCATCGGCAAATAATCCGAACCCCTATTATTTTTCGAGGCTTGAGTATGCGTATATACACATTTAAGACGAAAAACAGAGCCATGCGATAGTGCTTCCTTATCGATCTCTACAGATCCCTACAGCGAGCGAAAGAGACACATCAAAATCATCCCAGTCTGGTAAACAAGTATAACAACGGCAATATCCAGCCCCTACGACGACGTTTTAGCCTCCGGCTTACAGGCTAAGTTGTTCTAATAAAGGCCTAAACGCGCGTACGGAGCGTTTTCGGGTCGAGTGCTGCCAGCTATATATTTACATAAGGGTTAAGGCCACGGTAAAGCGTTTGCTTTTTTTTCTTTCCGTCCTCTTATCTCTTTTAAATAACGGACTTTTAGAAATGTTTTCTACATCGTTTATGAGTTTAGTAAAATAAATACTGCCATAAATTGGAATGAGAATCTTGATTTATAAAATGTATTTTTCTCCTGAAAAGTACTTTGAAGTAGCGGAGGGCGGAAAATTCGTGGTCTCTCGTAAGCCGCAGCCAGTCGAGAAAAAAAATCCAATCTCATCCGGACTCGACGCAAAAACAGGCCGTGCGCGCGCGTCAGTCGCCTATAAATTGTCGCAGCGAGAGGGTTCCTCGGCTCTATATAAGGCTGACTTACGATCGGCGCCTTCTTGCCGCGTGGCTTTGCGGACTCCGACACGACAACAAAGTCGTCCTCGTCGACGATTTCATCTTCTATATTGTTATTGTTGCTGAGTATGCTGTTATTGTTGATGAGGGCATTCTGCGATTCGTGCTTGTCGCCCTTTCGCTTGTGGTACTTGCTGGCTATGGCGTCGGCCGTCGAGCTGGACTTGTTGCTGTAGATGTCGTCGAGGGCCGCGTACTTTTGGATAAGGCTCTGGATCTCCTTGCGCTTGGCTTCGCGCTCGATGATGGCCGGATCGTCCGGGGGCTCCTCGTTGCCGTTCAGGGTTATCGTCGCGGTCGCGGTTTTCGTCTTCGGCTTGCTCGGGGCTTCGATTGGCGGCTCCTCCTCGGGGACGGGTGTCTTCTCCGGGTCCACGGAGGAGGAGTTGTTCATCTCGGGCTGCTCGCTCTTGCCGTGTCGCGCCTGCGGCTGGACCTTGTGCGTTCGGCTCTCGGCGTGGCCGGACTTGTGTCGGCCGTAGCGCCTGTAGGCCTCGGACGTTTGGAGGGACTGACGGCTCGACGAGCCCAGCGCCGACGAGCTGTACTTGCTGTTGTCGTGGATGTTTATGTTGCTGCCGCTGTGACTGTTGCATTGGCTAGGTGTGCAACCGAAGCAATACGAGTGAGTCCGCCTGTTTTTTAGACCTACTTTCCGGCAAACGCTTTTTTCCAGCTTTTCACTGCGCTCGTTGAGCTTTTGACATTATATGAGCCAAACTTTCATCCGGATAGACGGAGATAGCGCACACGTGCTAAGTGTACATTATACGCAAACAATACTGCTATTCTCTGACCGTAAGAACAATTTTATTTCAATATTGAATTGCGCATAATGCATACTCAACTACCTTAGCCATTCCGTGCTAAGCTTCCAGTCATTCAATATATAAGGGCTCCCCTCAGAATACTAACTATCTTATTGTAAAAGTGATTGTTACTTGTTAACAGATTTCGCTCTTTTTAGAAGAAAAACTCGTAGTCGATTATATTTTATGTAATCGATATGGATCTTTTAAAATTATGTATTCGAATCAAGGAATGTACATTATGCATGAAGGTTATAAGGAGAATTTATTTTTTTCTCTCGAAAGACGAATTTTTTAAGGTTTAAAGGCAATGAATACAGAGTTATTTAAATTAATTCTTTAAAGGATAATAGAAAGTTTAATTGAAAAAAGTAGACTTAAATAAAAACTTTTTGATCTTTCAAACTGGAAATACTCCTTTAGTATACTTGAATTGAAAATAATTTTTCCTTTATTCTTTTTCAACAGATTTTTTTTCTAATACTATTTTTACACAAAATAATCACTTTTACAAATAGATAAAAATTAAAAATATATATTTACAGACAGTAAAAATCTGGTAGAAATATTTCTCTTTCGTTGCTGATCCATATATATCTAATTAAGAAACTAATACTGATGGTATAATCCAAAGTCAATAATTGTCAATGAAATCTGTAAATATAGTTTATGTAACGTATTTTCTTCCTACAAACTATTCTGCCTTATATTAATAAAAATCATGCGTAGCGGAACATCGGCAAACTATCAAAAATAGACCGTGTAGTGATAAAAATAAATTTCCCCCTTGTAACGCTCATAATTAAAGTGCCACAAGTGCACTCTTATAAGCGGAAATATATGAAATTTTGGCGATTAGCAAAAAATGTGAAAATAGAACCGCGCGACCTTGGCGGTAAAAATTAATGTACGCACGGTTCGATGCGCGAAGGCAAACGTCACAAGTTGGTCGTCTCTTAAGTAAAAAAGGACACTTGAGACGATATCTTTATTCCCCATCCAATCCTATCTGGATCTTTCCGATTTCTCTCTTACTCTTTATTCCGTATTATCGAAACTTGAACGAGGCGTGTAAACGCGCGCGCGTCACTACAGAGCGCGTTCGGCTATCGGAGCAAAAAATAATCTGGCTTCTTTTCTTTTTTTTTTTAAGAAAAAGGAATCCCGGTTATTATTAGTTTGCGCGTTTTTGCTTGTACAACGAACCGTAACAGTTGCTTCGACTTTAAGAATTGAGGGAAAACATGAATTTAGAAATTGAGATTAACCTGTGAATCATAATTTTTTACGGCTGTCCTAGTTTAAATAATTTCCTTTCTTGTTTGGAAATTTTTATATATTATCAATAACAAAAGAAACGAAAAGTATGTGCCAAAAACTAGTAAAAATGAACTATTTATAAAAATCGTTAAAAAATATATAAAGAACGAAGAGCTAAACAAAAAGACTTGTGAAAAAAAGCTTGGCTATTAACGACCTTCCCGTGCTATTGAAGGAAAAATTAAATTTTCGGAAATTTCGAAAACTCTCTGTCTCAAATTAACCGTCTCGGTGTTATAATTGCGTCAGTGGCACACGCGCGCTCTGCGGACAATGTCAACAAAAATTGGAAACACGCAGACGCGTGCGCGATTATTTTTAGTCGGTTTGCCGGATTGTTTGCATCTTAACAGGTACTACGGTCAAAGATAGCCCTACGCACGACGAGAGCAGCGTTTTACGATTAATAGAAAAAAAGGTTACTTCTTCGAGCCTTAGTGAAGCTTATTAATAAGACGCAAATTGCGGTTGTAAATTGTGTGCACGCGCGCGCGAACGCGAGAGCACGTTTGGCAAGAAAAGCGAAATTATTTTTAATTTTTCCCGCTGGCCAAATCTCGCGTGCGCGCGCGGAGCGCGATATTCGATTGGATCTACGGCGCGCGAGTTCTCGATTTACGAGGCCGTCGAAAGTGCCGAGGCTGCAAGCGATATCGAGGAATTTTTTTATTTTGTCTATTCGCTAGATTTTTTTCTCGTAAATCGCCACGGATGTTTACCCGCTTTCGAATTAAAATAATTCGCCTGACGAGCGAAATTGTATTTCAATAAGCTTGCAGGCTGAATTGAACGATCCCGCTTTCCCAGCGATTCACTTTTAGGTAGATGAATTTTTACTTGCTACATAAAACAGAGCGCCCGCTACTTTGTATCCACACAGATTTCACTGACATTGCAACATACACATGTGTAGGTATCTTTTTAAATTTGTCATATGCACAAGCCATATTCGACGACATATTTCACGAGATTAACGGGTAATGCGGGTAAGTTCTCTTGAATTCGGATCTTTCGATTGCTGATCGCGAGCAACGAAATGGAAATATTTCAGCAGCTTTATTACATTCCGGGCGGAGAGAAAAACTGTGGTAGAGATGAAGACATGTTTACCAGTTTATATCGACCGGACGGCACGCTAATAATAAAACGATCATCATACTTAATCAACATTTAAAGTTGTTGACACGAGTGACGCATTTTGGCGCCATATTTCATGTAGGATTAAAATAAGATTTGCGTGTGCGCGTCCTCAGGTACTGCAAGTGCCGCGGCACGAGCATAACGGCAAAGAGGCTGATCAATTATCACGTTGTACATTGCGATTTTAGGTTAAGTTTCAGTTTTATCCTGGTCGATACAAACGCGTAACATACTCCCAATTCAATTTGTGGGTTAAAGAAGTGCACTTTGATTGTAGTAATACGTTCGTGAATGTCAATTGTAATAATATATGCATTTCGCAACAGAAATAAATACCTAGAGTAGCTTTTAATCTTGCACCTGTTAATTTCACTTGTTCGCGTTTGAATTTAATCATCATTATTCCTTGTGTACTGCCATGCGAATAAAAACATTTCAAACTGATAAAGCTCAGCAAGCAAATGCCTCTTTAACTTTCAGACGACTTATTTACAACCAAAATAGCACTTCTCCATCCGCAGACGGGATCCATCTAGAGAACGAGCGCAGCAAATAGCCAAGCACAACCGGAGAAGGAAAAGCGTTGCTCGTCATCGTCAGTCGGTGAATATACCCGCTGGCTCGTCCCTCGGCGTTTCTCCTGGGCCTGTGAGCCCTCCTCTCGTGGCCGCAGGGCGTCTTCTCCCTCCTCACGGGGCTGACGTAGGGGTAAGCCTTCTCGCTGAGCAGTATCGTGCTCGGGCTCTTCAGAATACTCCTCCTGCTCGATGGCTCGAGCGTCCGCTCCTCCCTCACGAATGGACTGGGCTCCCTCTCTCGGTCCCTCTCCCTGTGTCTCAGATTGAGCCTGCTGCTGCTGCCGCTGAGAAAGCTGGGCTTGCGCTCCAGGATGGCCGAGTATTTTTCCTCGAGCCGGCTGCGAGCGCTGCCCATGAGCGAGGAGTCATCCCTGTGGTGGTGCGTCGTCGTTCTGTGGTGATGCTGGTGCCTCGGCGTGCCGGGGCTCGAGACCGAGGAAGTTGCCGGAACGGCGGCATGATGCGAGCTCGAGGTGCCGAAGAGACTGCGCTCGCTGGTGCTGGAGGGACCGCGGACCCGATTGGTCAGACGCTGGAGGAGATTGGAGCAGGAATCGCTGAGCAGCTGGGTGACGCTCGTCGTCGAGGAGCGCGTGTACCGGTTGTTGCTGCGCCGCGGCGCCGCTGTTGGCGTCGTCGAGGGCTGCATGCTGTCCCTCGATGCGAAGATGAACATCGATTGGCTTCCTGGGCTGGACTCTTTATCGGATTTCTTCTCTTTTACTTGCACTACTTTGGCTAACGAAGCGACCCTTGCTTCCCTAAGGATACGTATTCGAGGTTCGTTCGGTATCGCGCTGCAGATTAAAGTGAAATCTTGGACCTATCACAAGCTGAACTTTGGTGTGCTTCGTCAAAACAAGCAAAGCTTGCGCGCTCTTGACTTGCAAAATATTCCTTTGGCATTAAAAACTTTGGTAGATTAGATTCAAAGTTTGTACTAGAGTTGGGCCGAAGTCGCTTTCATTCCGAAGAGCGAAATACTGGCGCAGGGAGCGCGAGCGCTCTGACAAAGTTGGCAGTTGTCGCCGTTAGTTTATCTTGATCTCGTCCTTTCGCATTTTCATGTCGATTCACGGCTTCGAAAGCTCTCTCAGGTTCGCTTCTCCATCGGCGGGGCGCGCTCGCCCTCCGGGCAACGGAACCTTGAGCCCAGCCACTAGAGCAGGACAAGCCTCGAGGTGGATAAAAGAAGGGAGAGAGTCGATCACACGCGCGCGCGCCGGTCGATCGGCCGATCGTCCGAGAGTCACTGGCTCTGCGCGAGAGAGCAGCCCTCTCGAGAGAATTCGAAAGAGCGCTACGCACACGGAGAGTGAGTGTAAGCGAGTGCGAGAGAGAGAAAGAGCAGCGTCAAAGGGGGGAGGAAGGCAAGACGACGACAACGGAGCGAGCGAGCGAGAGAATCGCAGCACCGCCAAATAGTCGCGCAACTAAAAATATCGGGCAGCGCGATCTGAGCGCGCGCGCGCAAGCGAGCAAGCACGGCCCGTGTGAGCCCGAGGTGAGAGAGACAAGACGAGCGGCCAGAGAGTAGAGGAGGTGTGTAGCGGCTAGCTTCTTTGAGCTTTGCAGAGGGACACACACACGCGCGCATACTCGAGTATACACACTAGCCGATGGACAGAGAGAAAAGGCGGAAGACCATAAAATGACATTACGTAAAAGTTTGATCAATCTTAATAACGACGTAGTCTTTTTTTAACTTTGTTAGAAATTTCGTTGGGATAGGTTTGTCTTAACGATCTTCCAAGCGTACTAGCGAGCTTGCGCATTGAATTTATGAACTTAAACCGGGTCAAAATGACCGTTTCTCATGCCTGTGCAGAATTGCTGTTTCATTGAGATGCGCGCATTAAAGACGCGCGAATTTAGTTGTAAGAGCAAGATTGCGCACGCGTAGATTGACGCGTAGTCAAAACAGGTGTGGAGAGTACAGGGGTCCCAAGGTGTGCGGAGCCACTAACAAGGCTCCACTCTATGCTCTCTTTCTCTCTCTCTCTCTCTCTCTCCGCAGTGTCAATGAGGCTTTTCTATTTTTAAGAATTTTTTAAAATAGCCGTACTTGAGGAGATTTCACAGTCGGTGGTTTCTTCCCAAAAATTTTTGGATAACCACTGCTATTTTGTTAACCGTAAAAACAACGAAATTATGTAATTTATGCATGCAGGATGAACGCTTGTATCGGATGAAACAAACATTTAAATAGTTCTCGAATGATCCAAGCTCCAAGAATTCCGACCAAGTTTCGACAAACCCCAGAGAAAGGAAAAAGCTTTAAAATCATCGACAACCCACGCTCTCTTTCTTTCCGCGACTAACGAGAGCATTCTGGCTTTCCACGGAAAAGCGGCGCGCAAAAAAGCCGGCTGAGCCAAAAGCCAGCTTGCATAGCTGATACGGTACGCGGATGGAGCTTGCGGGCTGCACATACGAGCGACAAAAGCGATAGTTTATACATCCGAAATTCTGTGACGCTCGCGCTTTATTAGTGTAAAGCTCGTGTCCGCGCTTGGCCCAAGGTCACTTCCTCGTTGTCATCCTCTCTCCCACGCAAAAGCCGCGCATGCGCAGTGGGCGAGCTTGCGGGCTTTTCGCTCGCGGTTTCCGCGAATGTCCGAGAATCGGCGGCCGGTATAAATAAACGTAAAAATAGCCTTCGAGACTCGATCGCGCAGAGGGAAGAAGAGCGCCGCTATTTTGGCCGGCCGAGTCTCGTCGCTCGTTCGCTCGCGCCTCTACCGCGCTGCCGCCCGAGCTTTTCCGTTTTGCCGTGAAAATTTCGGCAAAGGTGAACTTGAAAATGGTGCGCGCAAGCGCGCCCCTCGCTCCGGCTTGCTAACGGATTGCTGAATTCATTGCATTTATTCTTTCTTTCCGTTCTCTTTGTTTGCCGCTGCTGTTTACGTAAGGCAGTTTACGCGCGCCGCGGGTGAATGAGTTTACGCTCGAGCGTCCTATACGCGTCGAAAGCGCTTTTTGGGCGCGAGCTTAATTAGTCAGCTGCTGCTTGAGACAGATTTTTGCCGACTGTTTCATGAGTATGATTAACAATACAGCTGAAAAATAAGTTATTCATTCTCTAAATCGGTGACATTAATCATTCCATTGTTAAAGTCCTTTTCTTTTTGTCCGGCTAACCGAAGGGTAAAAATAATTACTCTCATTATTTTCCCATTGTTCAGAAATTCCCATTTACTTGTAGGCTGCCTGACAAAGCAAAAGAAAAGATTTTTTCTGAAAAAGTAAACATTACATTCGTTGTTCCATAAAGCAGAAAAAAGCCGCCATTGCGCGCGTTGACAGTCGCGTCTCTATTAGCTGTACCGCCACTGAATCATTAAGTTTGATATAGCCTCGCGTAGGAAAATGTCTCCTTTTTCCCGTTTCTTCATGAAAGCTCGTTTGCCAAGGAAACTTGATACGGCTCGCTGATCGGATGGAGAGCGCTTAGAGGATTTTTGCAAGCGCTACATACGCTTGCATGCTGATTAAGTAAGGTTCTTTTGGATTATTTGGATTTGGCTTGTAGTCGTTGCGCGCTGCAGCTTCTCGGCGTGTTACACGGCGCGAGCTCTAAACGTCATTGTGCGCGAGCGCGCGGCATGGATTAGTTAATTTTAGGATTTGCACGGCCTACTTGATTTAATACACGCCGAGTACTTTAGTTTAGCAAATGACTCGAGCTCAAGCTCAGTTAATTTTATATGAGCGTTTTGAAAAATTATTAGCTCAGCTACCAAATAAAAGTATTCTTTTCCGAGGCTTCTACAAGTCTTAACTATAACTGAACTATTGAAAACTTTTTTGTGGTATCTCTGTTTTGTTGCTTCATTCTTGATCACTAATATAACTGACCGCGAAAGCTATAAACTTTAAATATACGTATATATTTTTTAAAATTCAACAAGTAAATGCAATAAGGTTAATATAATAGCTAATAAACATCCCTTCCAACTGCACCCCCATGAAGCGCACGGCTCGTTAGATTCTGGCACGGAGCTCGGCCGGCGGTGCGCGAGTGCGCCCGGTGTTTATGTTTACCAGCCGCGCAATTTTCGCGGCCCACCTCCCGCGGGCGGGGGCGCGTATTATTATTTAAAATCGTTACTGGGTCAATCGCTCGCTCTCCCTCTCTGCCGAACCAAGCCCACGGCAGACGGCTGAACTAGTTTAGCTCCCTCGCGCACGAGCGACCGCGAGACTATACGCCGCTGGCCTACACGCCGCGAAATAATATCGGCTGACGAAACAGCCGAACGAAGACCTTCGACGCGCTGCCTCGCGAGCAGCCAGTTCGACGACTCGCGAGACGACATTGCCAGACGTCCGCGCTTTACTGACTTAGCCGAAGACTCGAGAGCGCCAACTGTGCGCGCGTTGCGTCTGTATATGCGTTTGCTTCAACTCGATGTACTTTTAATGCTTTCGCACTCTTTATCCTAAATTTTGACTTATTCTCTTCATTTACTTTTCTATACCTCTTTAATCGGCAAAACTGTTTTGTGTATGTGCCATACTTTTTCATATTTTTATTTTCACGATCAAAGAATCAAGGTAAATATTTTATTAGACAGTCTACTATTGTCTACTTATTAAATGGTTTGAAAAAAACAAATGTATACTTCAACCGCCAAAAGCTTGGCAGGCAGCCCTCGTTTAACAACATTTAATAAAACAGTTTTGCGATTTAAAGTCAACGCTAAAATCTGTTTTACCGACAAGCTTCTTCTAACATTTACCGATTAACAATGTCACTATACTATAGGAAAAAATTATTTGGTTAATGGTTTGTAAACGTTTTGATTACAGTCATAAATCCAATTCTTATTCCATAAAGCATGAAACTGATCTTGTAATATTAAAAGTAAAAAAATTGAGTTGAATATATTTATAAACATTTCTGATCCACATCGACGATGGATAAAGTAGATTTTCAAAATATAATTACTTCTTAAATAAATAAGTTTTTCAAACAATATATTCTGAATGTGATTTTGTCACGTTGAAAACAAAATATCACGTATTTTGGGAAACGAAGAACTCTAGAACTTCGAAGATAAACAGAGAATGCTGCCCGGGTGCTTAGCGTAAGCTGCCGAGTTTTCGCGCTCTAAATTTCAAATATATAAAACGCACGAAGGCAGACGTGCGGGCATTTTAAAAGCGCCGTTGACGCGCTCGTGTCGCTAAAAAAAAATTTGTTCAGAACGTGATTAGTTGGGTAGGCGAGAGCAGACCTATCTAGTCAAAAGTCGTAGTGCCATCAACGAACACTCGCGTGAAGTGTTATTGCGGGAACTTGCGTTTATTTTGCTATGGTTAATTACACGTATTGGTTAGAAGGCAAGGAATAAGTTTTATAATGTTAAGCCGTGCATTTATGTTTTTAAATACTTCGGATCTTAGGACTTTTTTTCAAACGTTTTACTTATTTCTCTTTCGCAGTGAGGAAATTACGTGAAATTATTTGGAGCATTGAGAAATTAAAAGGTAAAGTGGTAAAAAGAGAGCATCTTGAGAAATTGTGAGTATATTGTGTATCACGTAATTTCAGCTGCACGTTTGGCTTATTATTCTCGAACTAACCTACTTAACTTCAAAATTAAATATTTCGAACGTTATGTAAACAATTAAGAAGTGAAAAAAAATCGTTCTCTAAAAAATGGACTCGTTTTATTCCACAGATAAACTCGGAATGTTTTTTCAACAAAATATTTATATAATAAGTATTGAATGAAAAATTTTTTCTAATAAACATTTTATAGTGATATTAAGCAACTTAAAGATTCATTCAACGCAAAACTGTCACAACTTAAATTTCGATGCCTGAAAATGGTGTTTGATCTAAATTAAGACATCTCGCGTCTATTACATAAAATTTGACTGCGGCTCATAGAGATTAAGAGCAACGCAATGTAGACTATCGTTTTTCACATCAGCTGCATAAGCATGTAATTAAAAGTAATAATTAAAATAGAAAAAGTTGAAAGTGCTCCATGAACATGCATATGTATATATCTGTCCGAGTCCATTTAGTAGGGACGAAGCAAAGAGCTGAGGTTCCGACAGTCGTTTGTCGTTTGATCCTAGTCCTACAGATCTCACATGGTGTCGACTGGTACCTCGAGCAGGACCGGCTGTGGACGTGGCTTGCTGCTGCTTCTTGTTTCTGGCCTCCTGTAAATCTCGCTCGGCGATGGCTTGCTGCAGCCAGTTCTCCCAGGCCTGGCAGGGCCACCAGCCCTTGGTCTCCTCGTGGTGTCTGCGCGAGGCTGCACACGCGTTCATCATCATCCGATCGCCGAACGACATCGTCGACATCGTCGCCGTCGCGGTCGGCTCCAGCTCTTGTCTCGCCATCGCGAGCAGCCGCCGGCTGCTGCTGCTTCTGCTGCTGCTGATGGTTGCTCTATCGCTGGCTGAAAGCTTTTCGAGGGCAGAGCCAACCGGCCGAGAGAGCAGTATTTCTGGAAGCGCTTGGCCTCCTTCGCACGAGCGCGCTCGCCCCTTTCCCAAACGCACGCGAAAGCGGCCGTGTGCCGCGGCTACGCAATAATTATCGGCTGCTGCCTCTATTCGTTTAATTTATCTCTCTCCTTCTCTGGCTTTCTCCCCTTAGCTGATACTCTTTGTTATCGGCGTTCTCCGCACTGGCTTGTTTATTCTCCGGATCGTTATACTCGTTAAGAATTCCAGGCAGCTGCTTGGCTGCGGGACTCCAGTAAATTGACACTCGCTTGACCAAGTGACTAACCGATGAGAAGGAGGGACTATTGTAGTCTGGGATGGACGAAAGACACCGAATTACACGGTTGGTGGTCGATGCGCGGTGGCCGGAGGCGCGGCACGCAGCGCAGACCCGCGGCACTACTGAGTTCAGCGGCGAGCTTGCGCAGCCTACGACGGGAGTGTGCTGTACGCCGAGAGCGCGTCCAAAATAGCCGGGCGGCCGCCCCGCGGAAGAAAGAAACCCGCGCCTCGGCTCGCTCTCTGCATACGCACACGGCCTCGCTCTCCCTATCTCTCTTTCTCGCTCGTGTATATACGCACGCGGCGCACTCGTTTTTCTCGCACTCTTTTCTTTCTCCGGCCCGCTAGTGCTGCGCTGTCTTATTTCTTTTCTCATCCACCTCGGGCCGCTGCTGCTGCTGCTGCCGCCGCTTCCAGAAAGCTTTCTTAGGCTCGGTTTGTGCTGCCGAGAGCGTGAATCATCGCTGCACCGCGCGCTGGAGTAACGTGCGCAGCGATGAATTAATCGACGCTCTATACCGGCGGTTCTTTGTTTTTCTCTCCGTCGTTTGCTTTCTTCCATTCGGCTCCTGCGATTCTTTCCACTTTTCAACATGTCTTGGCGAGTAAACGTGCTTCACGGCTTGCACGGAGGAATTCACGTATAGCTGGGCTATAGCTTCGCTTGATCGCTATGTGCCTTCAGTCGATTGGCGCGAATTGGGTGATGGTCGCTTTTAATGAGACTGATAAGAATGCAGGCGCAACTTTCAGTGTCAGACGATCTTACGCAATAACGAGGTGGAGCTAATTGCTTGACTGACGTATTTAGTTCCTGCCACCGAAATATTCACCTTTCTAGAATGCCTAACTATAAAAACTTTGGAATTCGCTTCAAGACTTGAAAATAAAGTTCAAACTTGTACATTTGGTATGACATGCAGCTTTCTTTTCTCCCATGTGCATGTATTCAATTAAAGCATTACAATAAATTTATAACCGCATCGAAATTCGGTAAAATTTTCGTCTATAACAGCGAGAGCAGAAGATATGGTGTCGCATTCCAGTCAGACGGCGCAAATAGAATAAGAAAAATTAACTTCGCATCAAGTTTCGGCATGTGCGCATATTTCGATCAGCTGCGCAAAAAATTGTTGTGTACATTTGGCGAATATAGATAATGCAGAGAGAAGAAAAAGATACAAAAAAGATGGCGAAACGCGCCTTTTCATTATTTAAAATGTTGCGTTATAAAGAAATTGCATTATGCTCTTTTTTACAAACGATCCCGCATAACCAACTACCTACAAGCCTAATTCCTACGATTCAAGATGACTCTCTTATAATGGAGGAATGTCTCAATAGCTCTTAGACAATGCTCTCGTCGGTGACTGAGGCATAAAATTAATTATTTCATCGAATCTATATCCATCCACAAGTTTAATTAAAGAAAAGTCAATCGCGGCGGTCTCAATCGAATTTCGCAAAAATTGCTAAACATCCGAGCGTTATCTGCTCGCGTTGCGCTAGCGGGGAATATAAGGCGAGGAAAGTGGGAGCTCGTTGAGCCTG
Organism: Eupelmus azureus; assembly: GCA_030522685.1. Lineage (NCBI taxonomy): Eukaryota > Metazoa > Arthropoda > Insecta > Hymenoptera > Eupelmidae > Eupelmus > Eupelmus azureus. The sequence goes on along the minus strand of JAPYZA010000722.1, from coordinate 861 downwards.
AGGTGGCCGCCCAAGTGCAGTGCGTAGATTTCCGATCGAGGCGAGCACCTAGCCTTTTCGATTCCTACTCTCTAGGCGACGACTAGCTTATTGTGGAGTCGGTAAATAATAATTTATAAATAGTTCCGTCTGCCGCTCTTCACGGTCGCTTTTCTGTCAAATTGCACTTTTGCCGGAGCTGGCATCACCTGATTCCTTATTCTTAGCTTCGTGAATGTAAATATTGGCTACTTGATCGAAAGGCTGTGCTAAGAATATAGTAAGAATCGTACGATATTTCAAAAATAGGAAAATTATTCAATGCAGTGAGTTATTTATGATATTTACAATTTGTAACAATATTTTATAAATACTGTTGCTAATGGACATCGAGTGTTTCAACAAAAATGATGTATCGGGTGGGGTGCAAGCTTTTAAATGAAACGAAGATTTAAAACACAGACGACTCTTCGGTTTCAGCGTACGCTTGGTCGTGCTACAATTACCATTCAATTTTTCGATTGAGTTAATCGGAATTAATAGATATGATAGCGTCGACCTGACCACGTTCGAACGAATCGAAATGGAAATTGAAACGTTTAAAAAATCACGACTAACAGGCAGCAATCTACTGGATGACCAAACTGATACACGCGCACTGTCGTTCAAAGTCAAAAATAAAAGTTGCAATTATTTTCTTTGATTGTCTTACTTTCTTTTCCGATGAGCATCTACTGTTACGGTAATTTTCATAAACTGTAATTCTTCCAAAGATCCTGTATAAACAACTCGAAAAAAGAAATCTCTGCAAAAGTAAGAGTACAACTGAGCCACAAGTAGCGAGCAGTCGACGCGAGAATTTAGCGGTATAGAGTAAAAAAA
>JAPYZA010000721.1:0-39348 GCA_030522685.1 Eupelmus azureus | reverse complement strand
GATTTTAATGACTTTTCATTGGTTTTTTTTTTGTTTTTTTGTGTAGGTTTAGTATCACGTATTATATTAAAATTCATTTTCATGTCTTCATAAGCAAATTGTTTTGTCTCTTGTTTCTCAAAATTAATTTACTCCCACGATTCTTTTCTCAAAACCCCCGATCGCAACTTCAACAAGACCACGTCCCACAAAGAATTCCGCGCGAAATAGAAACAGCCAAATCTCTCAAGGCGCCTCAGCAAAAATTCACCAGCACCAGAGCACGCAAGAAACACCGCGCGAAATACAACCTTGAATAGCGAACGACTCGGCGCGAGATAAGACCGGCCGGCCGGCTTGAATAAAGAAGGGCCAGCAGCGCGAATGAAAAAATCATTGGCGCGGCTCACGCAGCGTGCAGCTCTCGACTCCTCCGAAATTCCTTCCACCGGTGGGTAATCGCGTTGCTGTAGCACCCCGGGGAGCTCAGAGAGAGGGCCAGAGCCTCGGCCGGCCGATATTGATTTCAATTATTAATTGTAAGCTCTCCCTTGACGCAATGCCGGCCGCAGCTAGAGGGAGGCCAAGAGCGCTGGTTAAGGAGAGAGACAGGAAGAGAGCAAAGGAGAGGGAGCGAGAGAACTATGAGAGAGGCGAAAAAGGAAGAGGGGAAAGGTTAGAGGAGAGGTCAGTGCTCCGGCAGACGGATTTCGCTGGATAAGCCTAACGCCGGTACGTGGTTTATTGAGGTGTGAAATATTAATTAGGGAGAATTACGAGAGTCTGGTGCACTTTTATTTTTCTTAAACGAAGAATAAAGTAAAACGAGAGATGGAAAAATTTCCGTTGGATTTATACTCAATTATTTCTTTAACAATCCCAAGTTTTGGCCAGCTTAGCAAACGAGATAAGCCATTTTCAAGCTGGAACAAAGGGGAGAGAAACTCTTGCCCCAATAATTCTCGAGATACCTTACACAATTAGACAAAAGGCCGCGCAGAAACAGAGCGAGAGAAATGGAGAGCGGAGAGGGAGAATCGAAGTAAACTCGATCGTACGCTCACAGGTATGCGCTCAAAGGGGCTGGGAAACCACGGAAATGCCAGAGCCGACTGGGGCTGGTTATGTAGCGCGCGACATTATTTATGTGACTGCGTATATGGGCCCGAGCTACCTCAGCAACGTACAATTCTTACAAAGAGGGATCGGGAATTTCGGATGTTCGCTTGGAGAAGCTCGTGGCTTTCGGGGATCGAGGATTAGGTGTCTTACCAGGGCGCGCGCGACGAAAAGCCAAGGATTGGCTGGCTCGATACGAATTAAGGCGAGCAGTCTAAAAGCGGGTTTGATTAAGCCCCGGGATTATGCGCTTGCTGCTTGATTAAGCTGTTGACGTGAATGTTGCTGTGAATTTATAAGAGTTTCTTTTTGATTAATTTGATTTGTACCTGATAAGTTTCAAAATTGGAGGTGTAATTTATAATAAAAATAGAAATTACTAATAAGACCTATTTGTTTAAAATCATTAATGTAATTACGTTATCAGTTCATTAGTATTCTTCTCTAACGAAAAGTAAACAATTAAAATTTATGCGCACAAAAATAAGCAAAGAAATCCGAGCGCAAATAAATATATGTTCAGTTAAGCAGGCAGCTCGTTAGCTTACATCTCGACCAATGAAGTGATTTTACACATCTAATCATTTCCAATTGAATCGTCACGGGGCGGGGCGGACCTAAAGAGCCGCATAATAGAGAGTACGGAACGGCACAACAGACGAGAGGAAAAAAATGGTCCTTCACCCGCGCGAAGTGCACTCATTATATTATCATAATGAAATCCAGCGCCTTATGCATATCCCCGGGCGCTCGTGCATCATCATCCGATCCTTCGCGATGAATAATTCAGAGTACAGTTGGAGTCGTGGGTAAAGGAGTAGCAGCGTAAAAAAGAACGAGTTGTGTAACTGATACTGAGATATTGGTATTACGTGTATTTTTCAGCTTTCAATAGTTGGGTAGGATATTTATTATCCATCTATTTTAACAGTTTTTTTTTTTAAATATGATGTAATGGGATGTCCTATTATCGATAAACTAATCATACAGTTTTTTCAGTATTAAAAGATAATATTACATTATAAGCAAATTCGGAACATATTCGCCTTTTTTAATAAAATATTTTATCTCTGTGCAAAATTTTAGGTCATTATTCTAAATCAACTAGAAATGATATTTGAATGAAATCTTTTAATTATTTCATTTATCTGAAAATTTTGTTACATTTAGATCATACACACACTCATACACATACACACAGCAAAGCCAGCACTCACCTTCTTATCATCAGGCCGGCTGCTGCGCGACGACGCCTTGGAGAAGACGCTGTCCTGGTCACTTCCAGCGCTGCTGAGCCCAGCTCCGCCCACGCCTCCGTTGACGGCAGTGTTGATGGTCGCGGCGCGGCTCTCCGAGCCGTTGTTGAGCAGCGGCTGGGTACCTAGTTCCGGCACTGCGTAGTCGTACGACGTGTCAACTGCACCGTTCGCGTACACCGCTGCAAGAGGATACACAGGAGGGGCTTTAGACTGCGGCAAAGGCCTAGAGTAATCCGCGACGGGGCTGCCAAGCGCGTCTTGGCTGTGGATCGATTGGAGGAACATGAGATGCTGATTGGGTGGTTGTGATACAGGTGTAAAGCTGATGATGATTTTTGTGGATCATTGGAGAAGGTTGGCTTTCGAGAAATGGATGTGCGTCGGATTGGTTTGAGGAACAATTTTTATTGTGTTTATGATTAAAGAAAGTTGATATAGGTTAAATTAATCAATATTGTTATTGACCATTTATTGATATAGATTAAAGCTTTGATTTTCACGTTATAAAAATTTAATTTTTCACGTTATTATTCTATTGCTTTCATCGTCATTATGCGTGATATATGGTATTCACGAGCAATGTCTTATGGCTTCGCTTTTTATCATAACTTAACTTGAAGTTCTATTACTTAGGCAATTGTTAAACTTTGGCCATTATGAACAACTGACACCTGAGCATTATTGCAGTTGATCGTCAGTAAAGTTTGAATCTCATTGGTTAAAGAGAAAATAGCGTTCAACGTTGCCGCTATGCCTAGCTTCTCTTATCTCGATATCTAACTACCTGACCTACTTTATTTATGTGAAAAGTAAGTTTATGTTTCATATTAGCATCAAGAAAATATCATATTCAAATTATATTTCATTGATCATAATTTTTATCTTAAATAAAGCTGAAAAAGTACCTAAATATTATTTAGATAAATTACAACATCTGCAGGCTCAAAGTGTACTTTAAAGTCTTAGACTGAATTGGGTCTGCGAGTTTGTTTTAAACACTGCGCTCAAATATGACATCTCAAAATGGATTTGCTTGTTATAGGTTGGCTGTTGCGGTTTTCCATGTGTCACGAGCACTGCCTCGGCTTACTGCGAGTACTTTCAGTGAAATCGGACACAGCTGCAGTACAAACCGTACGACAAGCTATACGAATGAGCTGCACTCGAGTACAAAGTTACGAAATTTACAAAATCAGAATAGATTTCCTTATGCAATTGCTGGTACAAACTACTTTATCCATTTTCAATCAATAGTTATTTGGCATGATTGAACTTTAACTTTACTTACGCAAAAATTAAATTTTCTAAATCACAAAAGATTTCAAGTTTAACAATACCCCACCTATCAGCTCCCAGCTTACTTAACACCTCCATCCTCACCGCCACGCTCTCAGCCCTCTGTAAAATCATCGTCACTCACCGGAATGATTGGCGCCGGTCGGCTTGTTGTTGAGCATCATGTCCTTCATCTCCATGACCACGGTGCTGTAGCTGTAGTAGGGCGCGTACTTGAGCGCCTGGTAAGGCTCCTGGTAGTCGTCCAGCTTGACGATGTCGAGGAGACGATTGCCGAGGTCCCGGGGCAGGGTGGGCAGCGAGCCACCGGCGTACCTTTTGCCGTCGACACAGCCAGCAGCGAGAAAAAGAAAACAAGAAAGCACGGCAACGGATTAAACGGGCGTTTCCTGGGCTTTTTTTCTGTTTTGTTGGCGAGACAGAGACGCGCGCGCGCGCCGGTAACGAGGCGGAAAACGACGCCGGGAATCGACACGTCGATATATATCGGGGGCTTTTTGTGGCGAGGAAATGCGGGAGTTTTCGAGACGGGACGTGGAAGTGGGAGGGGAGGAATTAAATGGAATTAAATTTGTTAACGGGGATCGACTTGTTTTACTCTGCGCTCTTCGTTGTGGAGTCAATATGTTGTTGGGTTTGATTCTTTTTTTTTTCATTTTTTTTTGAACGAAATGGAAAGTAATTATTGACTAATTTGAGGTTAAATAAGTAGTTTTCGATGGATGTGGTGTCAACGTTGATTGTCTGTTTTTTCTGAGTTATTGGGGTAGTTCATGTATATATTTAGATTTGCTAATAAATTTTTTAGTAATATTATTTTCATCATATTGATGAATGAATTTTTTTATATTTAATAATGAAAACTTAATTAAAATGTAAAATAAACAATTAGTTGTGGTATTTTATTAAAAATATTTTTTAATTGATTTTTAAATCAACTATTTTTAATATTTGAATTTTAGCAATCAATAAATTCAATTTTTGAAGTATTTTAATAAATATAACGAATAAACCGTCCATAACTAATTTAAAAATAAATTTAAAATAATCATTTGGCTCAAAAGTTAATAATAGGCTTTCAAATTATAAGAATTTCCAAATTGACGGAACAATGTGCGATGCAAAAACAAGTTAATTAACAACAAAATATGAAACCAAATACCGGGATCGCCAAATTTCTATAGAATTTATTCAAATCCGAACGAAGAGCGCGAATTTATTAAATTTTCAACAATTACTCTGCCAGCATCAGTATGGGCAAAAAAGTATGACGCGAAAATCGAAACTGTCGATACTTATACAGAGAAACCAAAAAATAACGTCCAAAGAAAAAGCAAGAGATGAAAAGAGAAAGCAGCAAAAAGATAAAGGGGACGAGCTGAGGGGCGTTTTCATTGGGACGTTATTGGAAGACCGCTAACGAGCTTCATGCGCCGATTGAGAATCGCGCGACCGGCAGAGAGCAGCAGTATCGGAAAAAGTGAAGCGTGGATCTGTAGTGGTGAAAAAGAAAGAGCACTCGATCGCCGAACCGCAAAACGACGAGCGATATTTTTCTGATTTCCGGGGGAAAGGGTAGGAAAATTTTTTATCACGGACGCGGTACTCGATCGCGAAGAAGCGAACTTTCGATGCTGGGATTTTGCTTTTATTTTGGATTAAGCATCTAATAGGACTGCCAAGTTACGAAAGTAATTCCGTGTTTGTAGATTGCATCGGGAGTTATGGATGAATATGAATGTATGATTTAAAAGTAGTTGATGGTTCGGGCTTTCATGTTATTTGATTTTGTACACACAGTTATCATTAGAATACATTTCGAGTAAAGCAGGAGGTAATTGCGTTGTTGAATAAATTATCTCGATAGAAATTCAAATTTCTAGAATTACTGGTAATAGGATTAGAATTAATGAATTATTGCTTATTAATTACATGGCGCTAAGTAGATCATGATTTTAACGGGTGATAAATATACTTTCTACTGCTAATTCGCAGCGAAATAATTTTAAAAAATCATTAAATAATTGTAATATAATTTTTGTTATTAATTTTATTTTGAATTCTTGGTGAAGTAATGATAAAGGAAGGTAAAGTATTTCAAAACACGTTTTATCTTTGTAATTTTATCATTTATTTCAATTTCTTTCAAGTGTAAAAAAATATAATAATTATTCTTAATATTATAAATTTAGTATGTAAATACTAAACTTTGTACATCATAGAATCATCGTTTCTTAATCTAACACATAAATATAAAATAAATGTTTATACGAATCTAAAAGTATCTCTATATTGATATTCTTCGTGGTTTGAACTACTTTATAAAATATAAAACGTTTGTCATGTCTATGGCAGTATTATGGCATGTAAACGTTTTTAAAAAAATATAAGAGTTTTTATAAAGTTTTTGTAGCTATTTACAGAAATAAAATAATTGATTTTTTCATTGTTTTAGCGCGCAGACAAAAAGTCTTACACGGAAGCCTTATAAAGCGTTAATAACTCCTTTTCTTACGCTTAATTTAAAATTAGCCCTTTGAAGCCTTAATCTAAGTAAAACTTCAGCCGTCTTCGTGAAAAGTTAATTTCAACTTCAGACGTTTTCGAGCAAACGCACTGGCACGTTGAAACATACTTCAGACTCATTAGCCTATGACAAGTTTTGGAATTCTTAACATCGTAAGTATATCCTATCTATTTGGTACAAAACTAGTCTTTAATCGTACTATCGCGATAAAAGGATCAATATTAAAACCCTAATTTTTTTATCAAAATATTAATTTTTTTCTGGTTATACAAGGTTCCATTTTTTAATTTTTTAGTTTAAATTTCAAAGAATTCAAAAATAATATATAGGACTATTAATATATAGTACTTTTGAAAAGATCATATTTTAAAAGAAACTTAGAATACATTTTTCCAAGTTTCAGTTACAGAAGTAAAAACATTTTAATTAATTTAAAAGCACTCAGGACTAAAGCAAATGTACCTTCGTTCACAACTTTGTTTCAAGTACTAAAGTTCATTCACAAATATTTTTCTTGTACTTTATGCTTGAAGTTAACTTCGGAGATAGTAATTGTAGATTCTATCTTATAGTTTACAAAATTCTTCAGATTATTTAGTCTTTTATTATTTTTTGAAGTTATCAAAAAAGTGGAAGACTTAAAAATCTAAAAAATTGTATAAGTTCAAAGCTTAATATATGTAAATCATCTTAATGAAAATAACGCTTTGATACGATTCACATGTCGAACAGCACAAATGTACATAAATGTACGAAAATATCTACATCAGTATAAAAAATCGTACCTAAATATACAGTATTGTGTTGAAAACAACAAATACGTTTATCTGAGAAAACAAATTATTTTTAAAATAAAAAGTTTTATACCTAAACGTATATTAATATACAAAATTGTGGATATATCATGCTAAACATCACAGAAATATATGTGTAATAGTGTAGCATATTGCAATACATTGGCACAAGTAGCACTTTACGGCACGGCGTGTATTAATTTTGATTATTATTATTGTCATTATTTGTGCTAAACTTCGTGCCATATAGAGCTGTCTATCATAAAACCACTGTCACGTCTGTCCGTGTCAGTAGTCCATTTCTGCACCGCCTAGTTAGTACCGCTATAAGCATGGTGCAATGATGGACTACTTACTTATGCCACGGATAGGCATGGCATAAGCGTGAATTTAAGCCACGCAGTGCTGTAAAAATCTTCTTTTTTATGATAATAAAAGATTTCGTACTTATAGAGATACGGTAATTTAAAAACACTCATGTAGATCATACGAAAATGTTATTTTTTAAGTTACATTATCTCTATTATTATTATCTACAGGAGAGATTTCATTTGTTTCTGTATCTGTTGGTATGTTTCTGTAAATTCTGATATATTTCCAATAGTTTTTAAACGATTTTGTAAGTTTCCGTACATTTATCTCTGTTCGTGTATGTTCTCTTACATTTTGTAAAAATATTTCTTTATTAATTAGAAATGTTTATTAGCAAAATATACAAAACAGTACGGGTCTTAAAATACAATTATGTTTATTTGTGCGTTACTAAGTATCTATAACATCGTACTTTCCGTATGAATTTCATATGATTCGATAAATTTATTTACGTTGCCATAGAATACTGTACGAAAAGTTCGAATTTCATAAAAATACTTACGGAAATATAAGAAAACGTGTGAAACATACAGGAACGTATGAGAGCGTGCTTAATTTTGCCAAATCTTACGTTTTAGTGTATTGCAATTTTTTCATTTGTGTGTGAATTGGAAAACTAACCATACCTCCGAAGTTATCTTGAAAAATTATAAAGTTATGTCTATCATTGATCATCACGAATTTCGGAACCCTGCATAAACTTAAATTTGCAAATTTTTAGGTAGTCCTAACTTACTCTACTTTTTTATTATTAAAAAGTAAATATGAGTATAATCAAAAAGTAAGAAATAAAAATAGATAAATTTGTAAAGGTCAAATTTAAAAAGTTGTTGAAGGTTAAATAATTAGAATTTCTTCGCGATATACATATACGGCTTAATCTAAAATGGAATGTTTACAATAAACTTTCAAATAATAAGTAAATTCATTTTTAGTATGATGTAAAATTTAAGTTAATTTAATTAAGTATTAATTTACGAATAATGAATTACATAAAAAGATTTACTTGCAAATTGGCTGTTATTTAGAGTTAGGACTACCTCTGTAAGAAATGTCCGTAAATAAATATTAATCTCAATAAATAAAATCTAAAATTATGTGCAAGTATACAAATAATTGAACAGTGTCTCCCTAACAAAATGTGAACAGGAAAAAACAACAAACCAGTCATTCTGAATACTTAATTACCATGTGTGATAACAAATTACAAAGTGTGACGTAAAAATAATTTTGTTGCGTGTGCATTAATACGTGCGTGTGCGTGCCAACACATTCGATACAAATACGTATTCCCTGAAGCCGTAAAAATAAAATTCAATTTCAAAGCTCATCACCTTACAACGGACATTTCCCACAGCTGGAAGAAAGAAAAACCCAAGCCCGCACACGTGTATTACTCTACAAGCGTCCATTGAGCAGGTTCGTGCACTCGTCGAAAATTGGTACAAGCTCATACCTCTCGTCGTCCTCGAGGGTGTAGGCCATGAGGGCGGCTCCCTTCTCCACGGTGGCGCAGGTAGACGAGCCCCCAAGGTGCGAGGGCGCCTTGCCGTTGACTGGACTAGCGAAGCACTTGCGCTGGCGGTGCCGCGAGACTATGAGAAAGATGGCCACGGCGAGGAGGAGGATGACAGCGGTGAGGACGCCGATCACCACGGCCATGTAGGTCGGGTCATCGTGTTTGGCCTGGGAGACGGGTGGCTGTTCCTCTGGGTGCTTATGGCCGCTGTTGCCGTTCTTCTTCTCGACAAAGACGTCGCTCAGGGCCGGGCTCTCGGTGGTTTTGAGCTCCTCCGAGCTGAAGTTGCCGTGGGCGGGTACTGGAACAAAAAGGGTTGGAGGTTTCAATTAGTTGATTGAGCTGGCTGTAAGTTTTTTATGCTTGATTATAGAGAACGTTTTGAATTGGAACATTTGGTAAGCCTTGAATCTTTTATTCTTTCAAATAACTTAGTTTTGTGTTTGCAATTCTATATTAATTAAAGACCGTGAAAATTATTATTTTCTATAACATTTATTAAGTTTTCTAGTAACTATATATTATTGTGGTCCTCATTATTTAAGGAACTGCTTTAATAGAAAGTCTCAACATATTTAAAAATGTAAGGTTAAATACATATATTAAATTATTATGAAAGTAGACTACAAACAATTTAAAGTGTTTGCAACTTAATTATTTGTTTACATTATTTAATGTACAATCATAAATTGTCATAAGCTTAAAAAAAATTATTTAAAATTTCCAAATACATCGGATTGAATAACCGTTGAAGTTTCTATATTAGCTTGGTGTTAAAGATAGCATTGCGTTTTATTATATAAACCTTTGATATCATTAGCATAAATATCTATCGCCTGCAATCTATATTGAAATAACAATTCAAAATATGAATAAGTATTTAAATATCAATCGTGATTATAGTCACTGTCTCATATTTACAATAATGACTTCAAAGTTTAAATCTAACGTCTGATCATTAATCAAATCTTAAAAGCATAATATCATCACTCGCAGACTTACATAAATCTGATGATATCCACATAAGGAAACTTACACGAGGAAAAAATTGAAAGACAATATAGTTCAAATACAGTTGTCAGAAAATCAAACATCTATGTTTGATTGCAATTAATCAGTCTGATGAATCAGTTGTTCGTCTTTTCAGAAAAAAGAAGTATACGCAGAGCGAACGTCAGTCTGGGGCACTTGTTACACCAAGTGGACTTTGAAACATCAACACACGAGATTCCTCGCGCTTTTTGCGCGTCGCGAGCCCTGCAGTTCCTCGCTAAGCCAACGCAAAAAATAAGCGAAAACAAAAACCGTACACGCCTCGCGGTACTTAAGGTTTTTTTAAGATTGTTTTGCCCGTCGTAAGAAAGATGATGTACAATATATTTGGGGGCACGTGTGTCATGCTCAGATTTAACCAGAAAAAGCTAGAAAGCTCGGGGTTCAGTGGCGCTCATTTGGACGAGTGAAAGTTCAATGATTGCTTGGTAGTGTGTACGATAGGATAATTAGATATGCTGCCTAGAAAACTGTTCGACAGTTTAATGTTTGTATTAGCAACTAAACCAGTTGAGAAAATAAAGAGGTGAAAAAATATAGACACGATAGGTTCTAGAAATTATTATGATAATTATTAAAGCTAATATTGTATCTAATTATGTTCGTATTACTATTATAATAATATTTCCAATAAAAAACGTTTATAGGTAAATATGATTAGTTCACAAAATGATAATACAATATTTGTCATAATATTCATTACTAGAAATGTTATTACGTTTCCTTTTACAGTTTCGCCTAACAGAGAAAATGTTAATTGAATCGTTACATATCGACGCGATATTTCATATGCAATGCTGTCAAAGGTAAAAAGTTGTAGTAATTGCTGTTTTATCTACAAATAGCAAAATTCGACATTGACTATTAATTAGTTGCACTTTTGTAAATATCTATAGTAGAAAATCAGTTATGAACTATTTTTACGCGAGCAGTACAATTTTCCTCCAAAATCAACTTCATTAGTAACAAATAATTAAAATGCACTTAACTAATTTTCGACAACTAAAATCTGAGCTCTATCCAAATTCAAATAATAGTCATCCACAAATCGTATTCAAAACATAAATTTACATTTAAACTGCATCCAAAAAGCTCATCCCACACTCCCACCAAAACCATGAAAACCACTACCCCCAAACCTCCCCCATCGCGATCTATTAATTTCTCGATGACGCATATTCATCTCTCTCACTCGCGCATTCCTCCTTGCACCTCTTCTCAAAACTCAAATCTCTCTCTCTCCCACATTCTCCAAGCACACGTCTACCGCGGCTCAAAGACGCTCCCCTTGCGCGTACAAGCGCGTCATTTATACGGCTTTAGCCGGAGGGGGGGGGGGCGAGCTTTAAGCTGGACGTGGCACGTCGGTGGTGGTCCAGCGGAATTCCCGGGACGCGGGATTATATGCGCGCAGCCGCGGCTAGAGAAACAAAGCTGTCGCCTCGTGTTTGATATTGGATTTTGGCCTTCAGAGGACGGACGATGATAAGCGCGGCAGCGGCGCTCCTATGAAATCTGATATTAAACATTCTTTGCACGCCGGGATAAAGTGAAAGGGCTGGAGCGCGTGTGTGCTTTTCTTTTAGAGGGGGACATGGCGTGGTTGGCTGCGCTGGGATGAAGACACGGTTGGGTGGTTTTGGTTTTGGTGCGCTGTTTTCGCAGGGAGAGTTCTGGTTGGAGGTGGAGGACGTGAAGGGAGAGATGGGGTGGAGATCATTAGGATCATCATTAGGAGGCGATGACAGTGATGCGAGGGTGTGAGGGTGTCTGTGGTTTTTGTTATGTTGTGCTTTTAGTGTTTGTTGGCGATGGTTTTTTGTGATTCTGTTAGATTAAATAAAGTTGTTGGGTTGGCCAGGGAAAGTATAAAAGGAATTTTTCTTAAAGAGAGTCTAGTGATAAATGGCTAAATTCGCTAAGTGGCATGTAAAATACTACTTTAACACATAATAATACTGCAGTCATGAACAATTCAGCGCGAAGCATCTTGTGAATGAGAGAAGTTTAGTTTGAAACAGTATTATCAAATCAAATATCGAATTTGTTGAAAACTACGAGTTTCTCCATTGAGTTGTCACTGTAATTCTATGCATTTGCATAACACATGTAATACCTTGTTAAATTCTCCTATAACAATCTTACTACTCAAAACCAAATTAAAACATCCGCAATTCGTACTTACAAACATATCTCCAGTATATCTCCAGTCGCTAAAAAATCTTCCATTACATGTATCCACGCAAAAAAAAAGTTTAAACTAGTTTATATTTCACTTTCAACATCTTTAACTACCAAGAAGTTAAATGCCAAACTTCCGTCAAGCAAATATAACGAGACGCGCGCTGCCTCGCGAACTTTGCATCAAATTGAGATAAACTCGACAACTTAAACCTTATGAAGCCCACATCGCTTAAAAAAATAACCTCTTGAAAATCAAACCCACCAAAATTATCAAGCTTCATCCGCTAATCCACTTCCTCTGCAAACGAAGCTCGCTCTCCGAGGCACACACGCGCCGGTCACGTCAGTCGGTTATTGAAAATTTTCCAATTTTCCATTGTGTCTCGCAAAGGCGAGGGGCCTGCGTATATATATACCCGCTCGGACGGGCGCGTGCAGCTGACGCTCGGCCCCGTCAAACGCGACTAATGCAGCCGCGCGCTGCCTGGCTCCTTGATATCCCGGCGCGCCAATTTTTAGGTCTTTGATTTAGCGCTCCTAATGGAAATGCACCGCAAACTTCGTTCGCACGCTCTCATTCTATCTATGTGCGTGTGTATGTGTGTTTGTGTGCGCGTGTGTTTGTGTGTGTATATGTGTGTGTGTCCGCGGCCATGCGAGGGTGCTAGCTTTTCGGTTACTTTTTGCGCTTTTGCGTATTCGTAGTGGATTCTAGTTGGGTGAATGAGCTTCCTTCGTTTGGGTGAACTTTGTTTGAGGACGGCGCTTGGGGGATTAGGTTATGTAAATAGAAAAAATGCGATTCATTAGCGGAACCATATTGGGGATGAAAGTTGATGTCGGTTTGGGGGACTTCGAGATTTCACTTTTATCTTTGAAAACGGTCGAGGGAGGATAATACTCATAATTTTTCTAAATTAACTTTCGATAACGATATTATATCAATAAAGTTTTTGACAGATGTAAAAAAATCCTTTGGAAATTTTAACACATTATATGAGATATTTAATTAACTTTTTATAATAATGTTATCATGCTTTTAGACGATGATAGTATCCAGCACATATAATTTTAAAATCTCTCCGAAATTCATTTTATTAATTATAATCTGTAGTAGTTGCAAAAAATTATAATTTATTATTGTATTATTTTAGCTTCACAAAATTGTATTTACGGGGTACATACTAATAACTCAGAAAAAAGAGCTGTTTATTCTACTTTATCAGACTTCGTAATTGAATTAAACAGCATAATGAAAATGCAAGATTTAATGAATCTTTTATGTAGTATTCGTTAAATATTATGACATTTCACTGCACTATCTTTTTGCAAATGCATTATGATATTATTATAATAAGTACATAATCTAATCCATCATTTAAATGTGGGATAATTAAATTTTTGGTAATAATAAGTACATTAGAAATAGATTACTTTATTACTTTTGGTACTACCGTTTTTTCGAACATTTTTTAACAGTATAAATTTAAAATAAAATAATAAAAAATTGTATATCTATTTTACTGTTTAACCGAAGAGAACAAGACAAGGCATACTATGAACTTAAATGAGCATCCGCTCAGCAAGGAAATCATCAATGGGGTACTTCCGTCAGATATGTGTAGATCTATAGACCTACTCATCTCTACTTCTGTAACAGCCAGGTAGGGCTCATAGTTGTAGGTTGCAAATTGCAAAAGACTAGCTTTCAAAGCCTCCCTTCATCCTTGAAACATGATCAGCGCGTGAATGGAAGAGAAGAGAAAGAAAAAACGTGGAAGTAACAGTCAGACAGAATGAAAAGAGTATTGCACATATACAAGAATCATTATCGATTAATCGAAGTAAGTAGTTCTGGAATGCTTGCAAACAATGCATAGACAAAGAAAATTTTTAAGATTTTTCTAATGCAATTCTTGTGATTTATTATTTGCTAAAAGTTATTATATACTGCATTCATAAAAAATAGTATTTTTATATGATTACAAATACAAAAATAAGTTTATGACTATTGTAAAACTATTACAAAAATGAAAACTTATAGATAAGTTACTATTTATGAAAAAAAGAGAATATAAATACCGTAAAAATATTTCGATACTCTGAATCGTACATGAAAAGATAATACCAAAAAACTGAATTTATCGCTCTATTTGTTTTTTTTAGCTTTCCACTGAAATTCGTGACGTGAAACGCGTTTGTTCGAAGTTGTCCTTTTCCGGTTCAATGTCCGAATATACGTATCCAGGTCAAAGGATTCAAATTTGACTTACATTCTCAAACCACTTGTCATTCTTTTATTTACAAAGCCAATAAATTCAAAGCCGACTGTAAACGAAAATACTTTTTTTTTGATAAAATTTCTTTTAATAAATAGTAACAATCAAACTAAAAAGAAAACAATACACTTAAGTAGTTTATGAAGGTTTCAAAACTATTATTAATGAGCTAAGCTTTTTTAATTCCTTTCCTAAAAATGCATTATTACTGACTGAATTAATATAGAACTAAGAAATTAAACTTACCAGAAACGAAAGTAACTTCGCTAATCATAATCCACTTGGCCGAGAAGTGGAGCCTGAGCTTAACGAACTTTCCGACGCGATTGTGAAGTTTGACCGTAACGTTATGTGCATCCTCATAAAAATTATTCCCTATCGAATTATACGTAATTGGCTCGCCTGTGTAGTACTTTCCGCCCACACTGAAGAAGATTTCCAATTGAGAAAACACCTGAAACAAGAAATTTTCAGTCTAAAATTATTATTTCATCGAATAATAGAATTGTCATTAAAAAAATTAAAGATATGATAATAATTTTTCAAAAATTCGGGTGGTTATCAGAAAATAAAAATTTGTTCGAATAACCCAAATCATATGTTATATTAATACCGTATTTATTCACGCGCGAATAAACACAGCATTAACAGAAGACCACTGGATTAAAACCGCAACGAAAATACGAAAACGCTCGCGCACATTCATTCCCTGTAAATTAATCAAGCCAGTCGAATAAACATTCCCAAAAGGAACCACACATAATTCAATGAAAGCCCAAGAAATTAAATACACCCTACCTCGAATCCACCTTTCCACGTTACGAACCATCATGACTTCTTAACCATAAACACCACACATCCAACCAAATTCACAAACATAAAAACCAACCCGGACTGAATTACACAGCTCCGCGTCCACAGCCGTTTAACGCGGCCCGTCAATGTGCGTATATTCTCGTAAATCACTTTTCCAGGACGTTGATGGATCGCGAGACGAAAGTTCCGCGGTTATTTGAACGGAGCGCGCGCGAACTTTTCCCGCGGTGGCTTTTTCTTTTCCTAGATCGGTCCGCTCGCTCGGAACCGAGAAGCTTTTTAAAGTTCGATGAACCGCGTGATCCTATTATAAATCAGATATTTCACGGGGAATCAATTCGGCGAGCTCTTGGACGGCTTTTTATCGCGAGCCGGGGGCAAAGAATGTTTGAATATTCAGTTTGCAAATTCGCGCCAAGTTGGTAAGAGTTTCCCTTTTGCTCGAATAATCGGATGAGAATTCGCGTGGGTATTTGGAAGTTGGTGGTTTTAACCTTCTTTTTTTTGGTTTTGTTGTGTTTATTTTAAGTTGTTGTGCGATCGGATAATACTTAGTAAACTATGAGTATTTTTAATATGTTCGTTAAGAGAAAAATGTTTGGGTATGTTACATTAGTAAGCTGTCGCATACCGAAAAAATCGAAAAAAATTACTGTTTTTTGTAAGTTTTATAAGACGGATCATGAATTTTTAAACTTGTATTAAAATTTCCTATAAAATTAGTAATTTTTTCGATTTTTCCAGTCTGTGGCAACTTAACTGTCCAGTACTATAATTTTTCTAAGGATTCTTCTCTCGTGTATCTATTTGCTTATTATTCTAAAAGTTTCGTCGCAAGTCGTATACTTTTGTTAACCATAAATCAAAATTACATAAAATTTTTAATACTCAAATACAGCAATAAAGGTATAGTTCAACTCAACGAAAAACACAAGCTAAGCACCCGAGAAACTTCTCAATCCCCAAAGCAAACGAAACCGCTACATTCTACCTTAACACACCCGCCAGCCACAAATCACCCAGCGATCGCTTTGCGCGAGCCGCCGCGACTTACGCGGCACACTTTTCGTATAATAAAAGAAACAAATTAAGGAAATGTTTATCGCGTTGTAAAAGAGCGAGCGACACGCGACGGGCGCCGCTTGATGGATTCATTGATTCATGGAAGGAGCCGATTTCGTATTCTTGATTAAGCCCGAGCACGCCAGGCCGCGTTCCTGGAAGAGGAATATGACGGGATGATTAATTGCGATACAGCTACGCGCTTACTCGCGTCTCCTCCCCTTCCTCTTTTTTCTCCCGAGCTCGTCGTGTGTTATTTAAAATAGATAGTCATCTCGCACGAGAATCTATATCGGAGAAAAAAAAAGCTTCGCCGTTTGCGTCTGTCGTGAGTGTGCATGTTCCTTGGGCTGTGCGCTAGCGACTCTAGGAGCAGCGTCTGGTCTGCTGCTTTCACTTTTCTGTGTTAATTAAAGTTTTTAATAAACGATGCTTTGATTCTAACACAGTTGAATTCCGATATTTTACAACTTTCGCAATGTATCCTGCAATTCCGACGGATTTTCGTGATACTTTCGCCGAACACTTTGAGTAACTCAACACAAGAATTTCCCTTTAACAACACTCGTACGTATAAACTTTCAAAGGACTCGCACACGATCCACATTACGAAACTCGACATAGTCCCTCTCTTTTTTCGCAGCGAACTAAACTGCTCGCGGCATCCATCAACCGGCCGCTCATAAAGGATCTTTTGCCCGAGGATTCCGATGACACGTGTACAGCCAGCAGGACGACAATACTTTGTATCTCTGAGGGGGCCCATCGAAAATGGATGCGAAAAAGCGAGCAGCGAGCGAGAGGAGCCGCGTCAATAATGCATCTCTGCGCACGGCGTTTCGCCTCTGCGCAAAAAGAGGCTCGTTTGTATCTGTCGCTGCGTCCTCGGAAAAAGTGCGGGGACTTTGCTATGCTTGCTTGTGTAGGTGTGAAATTGCGAGTGTTTCTATATAGGCATGGGTGAAGGTGAAAGATGAAAAGTCGCTGTCAGTTTTGATGTTTAGTACAACGGATAAAATCAGCGATGGAAAAGTAAGTAATTGGTTTATTGCACCTCATCATCGGGCGCAAATGCAAAAAACGATTTTCGAAAGCGGCCCTCGGCGATTTCAATTTCCAGGGGGGACAAACGAAAGGTAACCAAATCACGGCTCGACAATGCAACGGCCACCATAGAAAATTACCCCGGCATTCAGCGGATTCCCTTTGCCAGAAACGCGTGTGCGCGCACGCACGCGAAATAAAATTAAATTCCCGGTCGCATAGAAATTTTCTCGACAATGCGAATAATTTTTTGCCCGCAAAAGGCCGGCGCGCTCGCGATTCGGATGCTCGCGAATAAAAGAAGATATACACCGGAGGAGCGCGCGGCAACATACTCGCCGCTGGTATTTCAATTTTAAATCGCTTCGGCGTGTATAAAAGTGGCCGCGGGATAATGCCTCCTTAAACGAAAACGAGCCCGCGCTCGTGGAGAAAAAAAAGGGGGTTGGGAGTGGGAGAATCAGATTCGCTTCCGTGGTAGGAAAGTTTCGTGGCATTAAATCGGCTGTGCTTGCGAGTATGTGTATGTGTGTGTAAGCAGAGTGCGCAGCCATATGGGGCGATCGTTACGCGAGCGCGGCTGGGTAATCGTGGAAATTTATGCGGCCACGGGCATAGATTTCGCATAAGCGTGTAGTTGAGAAGCCGCTGGGCTGGTACGGATCGTTCGTTTGTTGGGTTTACTTTTGCAGGTATGAGAGGGGAAAGATCATCGGTGGTAGTGGATGGTAGGGTTTTTTTTGTTTTTGGGTGGGTTTTAGTTTTGATGAGGACTTTTGATTGCAGTTTGAGATGGAATGTGGAATAGTCTGTTGTTTTATGATGGATTTGTAGTTTTGATAATTTAACTTTTAGAGAAAGAGAGTGGGTAGATAATGTGAGAGTTGTTTCTGTAATTCATATTATAAAACTTGTTAATGTTAATGTTAGAACAATAATGAAGAATTATTTAAAAGAGAAGTTATAACTGAAGTATGATGATACTTTTAAAAATTATAACACAAAATATTCACTTAAAATTCTCTTGTTATCATAGAAGTTTTCTTTAAAGTAATAATAATAATTCACTTAATGATTGACGTTTTAATTAAAATTTAGTACCCACTTAATATATGTAGTCACATTACAGAACTGAAGACACCAAGTTTACACATTCCTTTAGTTTTTAATGACTAACAAAATAGGATAAATTAGCTCACGTGTCACGCATGTGTCACATATGTCTGTACATCGCACACAAAACTAAACAAACAAAAAAACGAGTACACATCGCTGCATCAACTGCAGCGTTGTATCTTGCAAATTCTCTTTGAAATTACCGAACGGCAAAGTTCATCCGGCGCATGTATATTCATCGCTTCGAATTAAATTTTTTTACTGAACTGTAAGTTTTATTTTTTAATATTTACGTCGACGTTTTACCTGCACCGGCGGGATAATAGAGATCAGAGAGTGCGCTCTATGAAGGCGCATAATGCGGAGATTTGCGTTATTATGGATCTAAAAACGGAGGGCGGAGGAGCTTTTTACATAAACATTTATTCAGCTTTTCAGATGCAAAACGATTCCGAAAAAATTTCAATAACAATCCGATAAAAATGCAGATCGCATTAATTTTGCGCACGCTAGATAAACTCGAGCGCGAGCTCGTTCACTTTTTCACGGCGGATTAATAAAACAAAGAGGGAATCGTTTAAGTTAATCTCTGCTATCGAACTTTAATTCAATCAAATGAGAGGGGATGATTCATGTGGGAAAACAGAGGGAGCTGTTTTTAAATTACTCTGATCTTTGTAAACAAGAATGTTCTTAAATGAATTTGCATTCGAACTACATAATTTTCATAAGACATTAAAAATATATTTTATTTTTTCTTTAATGTGAACAATTCTAATAGACACTATTTTATAAAAGAAATTGCATATCTAATAAATACATTTGTCTTTAAACAAATAATTCTTAATTTTTAAGTCTGAAGATTGTACTATAGCTGTTTCCGTATGATCCGGCACAAATAATCCATATAAATTAGCTTTTCCATAAAATCTTAACTAATCTTAATTTAAAAACATCACTCTCATCGTAATCTCTTAACTTATTGATTTCTCTCTATCATTAAAAAATCCTTACCCGCACAACTTTGTATTTTCAATCAACAGATCCCACACATTTTTCGACATTAAGCACAATCGCGGAATTCAATTGACGCACTTTTTTCCGCGGCTCCGCAGTACCCAGGTGTCAAACTATACAGTCAGTCTCCGCCTCTCCAAATCCTCTATATCTTTTCGTATAAAAAGATAAAATTGCAAAAATCATTGAGAAAATGGCGCTCGCATTCTGGCAATATCAGAAGACGCCAGAACGTCTCAGCCACTCGCATCTTTGATAAGCGAATAACGCGTTTTTCCCTTTCGTTACTCGCTTAAATAAAACACGAGCGTCATGGAAGGGTAATACGATTCATCGCAACGCTCGCATTCAGATTTCGATGCTATTGTTCGCGGGAGAAAAAACATTGTGAGATGGTGCACTCGGAGGATCTATGTTTTTATTCCACCTTTTATTCACTATGGGTGACAGTCGGTAAAGAGTTTGAGCAAACAAGAGATTTTAGGATCTGGCGGGCGAGTTTTTCGAGAATGAAATTTTCATGCGGAGCGCGCGCGAAAGAGCGGGATTAAACATTTTTTTCTTTGTCAACGCATCGAGGAGAAGAGCTTTTTGAAGAGTGTTTTTGTTTTGAAAGTGGAATTAAAATTTAAAAAAAACTCGTTTACACGGGATTTTAGAATTTTTTTCTTTCGCTTTTTTCTTTGGGGAGGACAATGGCGATTTAAAGGAGAAGAAACATATTTCGAACTGGATTTTTCCGTATTACAGATTTAATTAGTTTTTCAAATTTAAACAAAATTTAAATTAAATAGGGTAAAAATTTTAAGAGATTAACTACTTTTAGTTAAAACTTGGGACGAAATACTTAACCTAAAAGGCTTTAAAATTTTAATTCCACAATTCATTTTATGTCAGCTTTTATGAGTATTTAATACTACTTAGATTTAAAATTTTTAATTATTTTAAACTACTCTTAGGTAATTTCTTTTATGAAATATAAGCTCATTAAATTCAAACTCACTGTTCAGATATAATAATAAGAGAATTATCGGTCCGCATGCACTATTCAGTAGAAAATTTATCCAGCATCCACATATTCTTACTTTCTCAGTAGTAACATCCGAGTTATTCAGCCATGATTACAAAAAACGCCCATAACCTCCACGAAAAACCATGAAAAAGAATCCCACTCTAAAATTATGTAACGAGCCAAGAGCTTATTAAAACCCGTCGTGAAACTTAAAAGAGACCGTAATACAGAGCGCGAATAAATCCATTTCAACGAGGGGCCCAAGTATATATCTTATACACAAGTATATACATCCCCGGCGCGCTCGGCGCATCTTTATATGAAAATCACGTACTCGTTCGCCTCGGCCGTCATTCAAGCGTAAAAAAAAAAGGAAAGAGAGGAGAAAGACGAGGGAGCAGGCTGCATTAAGCTCATCCACTTAGCTCGAATCGAATATCCGCATCCCCTCCTCTGTCTTTCCCTTTTTTCTCTCGCGTTCGCGGCGGCTTTCGACACGCGCGCGCCGGAGGAAAAAGATATAATAGAACGTCGAAGCCGAGACGTGGGAGAGACGGAGGCGTAATGGGCGCAGGTGAGGAAGTTTAGGATTTTTTCGCGGATAGCTGGGTAATTTGATGGCGCGAATTGAATGGATGGTTTGACAATGATGAGGCGCGCTATTGACTGGTTGACGGGTTTTGAAGCGAGTATGTAACGAATTCTGAATAGTAAATTTGAGGAGGTGTACAGCGAGGCTGAGAGGAGATTTTTCATTGATTGCGCGCGGAACGTAAATGACGGTAAGAAAGAGTGATTGGCGTTTTAAAATTCTTTAGAATGAAACGTGAACTGACGGTAGACGGGGCATCATTTTAAATTCTCTGAAATAATCAACAGAAATAATCTGAGAAATAAGGCAGACTCTTTTAAACTATTTAGCTCCACCCTTCTAATAAAAATTCACAAGCGCTACTTTATTTGCAACTCATACATCAAACATTTCTGCAAAGGGCAGGAAGAAAAAAGCGCAAACCATAAAATCCATTTCTCTCCCTACTAGCTCTCCATTCAGCGCTCTTTCATCCCCCCGCCGTCCTCTTTTTTTTCGGGGCGCTCTCCGCGGCTTGCAGCGAAATATTGGAGATTCGGCGGGCGTATCCTTGATAAAGAGCCGAGCGGAATATTCAATCAAGGCGGCAGGTATATAAGCGCTTTCGCCCTTGCAACTTCGCTTTTAGACGATCTCGCGGCGGCAGGACGAAAAGGCGCGCTTTGCCGGAGAGAGGATGGCAATAACGATGCCGCGCTGCGAGGCTGTTATATGCATCGGAAAAGGCTTGACGGCAAGGTGGAGGTGGAATTTTTGTGGGCGTTGTGGTGTGGTAGAATTGGTTTTGTTTTTTATTTTGAGAAATTTGAAATTAATATGAGGTTGACTGTGATGTTGTTTGTGAAAGATGTATAAAGCCGGTTTTTAAACTGATCGGATATTTCAGTAAATAAAAAGAATTTCCAAAAAAGGACAATCGGCATATTTGCATTTGTCAAAAGGTTTTATTTTATTATTATTATTGAATAAAAACAAAACGTAAGCTTTCAATATTCGATAGTTACTTATGGTGACGGTATATACGCTCACCGGTACCACGTGATGTGGTCTCTCGATGATCAAGAGAGATAATGCAGCTCCGGAAATGACGTTCCATCTTGTGTGAAAGGGTCGAAAGCTTATAAAAATTTAAATTGCAAGCTCGAGAGGCAACACTGAATTTTAATTAATAATTTGAGTTCAGTAATTTTAAAAAACGCACGATTTATGAGATTAGTAGAATCTTGCGCACTACGTGTGTTTGTATAAGTGGATAATTTATTCTAAAATAATCAGTTAAAAACGGGTTGTGTTCCTGTGTTTTTATTTTATTTGATTATGTTGTGACTATAAGTTACTGATGTTGGGATAACTCTAAGATTCGGATTTGTATCTTTTACTTTATTGTTATTTTAACTTCTAACTGAATATTTAAATAAAATCATAATAAAAATAAAAACAGACTGGTCTTGGTTAGAAAATATAACATGAAAGTTATTAGACTTGTTAACGATATTTTTAAAAAAATTTTATCTTACATTCCTAGAAAAACAGTGTTTTTAAAAATTTCTACTTTCTGAAAATCTTAATAACGAACCTACTTTTGCACGTTTACCAATAAAACAAAAACAATCATTCAAGCCAATCAACACGCCAGTCCCATCTCGCGCCATAAACGCTTATTTTCTTAACACCAGTAACAAAATCCTCATCACCCAAACAGAACCATTAAAAAACAAATCACCCTAAAAAACCTCAACACCCCACCACGTCAACTCGCTCCCAATTAAATTTTATCCTCACCTCTCCGAACAAACAGCTCAGCATCCACGCGACGACTAGCCCAGAACAAAAAAAACCCCGAGTCACCAACACGAGAGATCGAAGCCGTCTGCGCGAAAAAGAAAAAAGCCAGTCGCAGATAAGAGCCAGCGGCGCAAAGGGGCATAGTCGAAGAGTCGTCGAGCCCGGCAAGAGAGCCTGTTGATCTCTCGGTGCGCGGCTGCGTCCGCGCTTTGGTATTCAGCGCGAATCGGAGAGACGAGAGCAGCGCCCGTTATGCCAAACTGAGCAGAACGAGCGATTTCGCAAGTTTAACGATCAGAGGAGGGATACTCGTCGGGGCTTTTTTTCCGTTCCTTCCTTTTTCTTACACTTCAGTTTTCTCGGCCGTGACTGCGCGCGAAGCTTCGGAGGGCTGTGTGAGCTCTTGCGAGTTGGCCGGTTTATTAGGGGGGAAAGTTTCGCTGATTTTCGAGTGCGAGAGTCTGGTTAGAGATCTTTTCGGGGCGCTGCGAGTTTGAAAAATTGGATGGATGTAGTTTGGATTTTAAGTGAGTTTTCGCTGGGCTGCGGGGTTTTTGGGTGAGGTTGTAGGGAAGTGGAGTGGTTTTAATTAAGTAGAGGATTGATTCGTATAATTTTTCTCGGTCGATGGGAAATCAAATTTTAATTTTAAATTTGAAACGAAAAAAGTTAAGAAGTTGCCTCGGATTAAAATTTTTAATTGAGGATATTTCAATCTATAATTGAAGATGTATTAATTTTAACAAAAAGGTCTACATTTTGCTTTAAAGTTTAAGGTTCAATATTATCAAAGGCATCATTAAAATTTTATCTTTATAGGACAAAGTTACGTCTAAAGTTTCAATCAAAGGCATTTGGTATTATGCAGTAAATAATTTAAAGTTTTTTAAGATTTCAAAATCTTAAATTATATTTATGATATATTATAATACTTTTGTAAATTCGCCCATCATATAAAATACTATAAAAAAGTATATTACTTATACGTTATTTTGTTAATAAAAACCATCGATGGAAGGGTCCTTGGTTGCATGGTCGATCGATCTTTCAAATTAAGCAGCGTTTAACGCGGTTAGTACTTGGATAGGTGACCGCTTGAGGTCGCACCTACAAAGGGCTTTTTTCAACGATGTTCTCAGGCAGCATCCGATAACCTGGTGATTTTTGATGAAAAATAATAAAGTTTAACCCTTCGTCGTGGTTTTCTCTGTACCCTACCTTTGGTTAGGTGAAATTGCGGGGAACAATAGATTTTAGGGCTGGGGTAATATCTAGAGTTCGTTAATCTTCGTAAAATCGATTTTTGACTGTTTACTAAAAATTAGTTAAAAAGAGAGGCTTTGAAATAGATACAGGAATACAGAGTTAAAAATTTGTTAGAAACACTGTCGCGTAGTGATGTCAGGAGTATCTTATGAATATAGCCCATTGGATGAAATGCAGGGTAAACAGTAGTAGAAAATTGGAAAAAAATGTCATTTTGTAACTCTATTAAAAAGTAACAAATTTTTATTTTATATAACTTAGATTTTATTTTTGAACTTCTATATTTTAAACAAACCTACATTACTTCTTACAACTGCTCCGTATCTATATCTAACGATTCCATAAACCCATTACGCAACAATATCACCTAAATTTCCCACATCAAAACTACACAAAAAAAAACCATCCAATTCTCAAACTCGTAACCCAACCACTCACACAATAATTCCAGGACGCGAGCATTCCCGTCTACCTCGCGTAATCCTAGAAGATTTCGCTTTAGCAGTTAGCTGTTAGCCGCAAACAGCGAGAGAGCGAGATTGACTCGGCTATATACAGAATCGTACGCTGCCGCGAACGGCCGATTATGCCGCTATGAGCCAAGTCACGATGATGTCGACGCCGGGCCGCGCGAGAGATACACCCACGGCCCTAGAATGACGTTCGATATATTCAAATTCTGCCTCTATATTACTAGGACGGGCGGCGAGCTTGAATCGGTTACGCAGCCACGATTATCGCTGATTTCAATTTGAGCGGACCGAGCCGTGTTGTGTTCTGCGCTCGCGAATAGAGGCGGGGGGAAGGGGGTGGGGGCATATAGTCGAATTATGCTGATGGATTTTGACGTGAATCGAAAGTAGGTTTCTAATTATCGGCGTGCCGTGTACGAGCTTTATTGGCTAAACGTACAGTTTTCTGCAAAATAATGGGGACTGGCTTAGGCTGCGGGGTATTGGAAAAATGGGTAATTTTGGAAAATTAGCATAATGAGCCGAGGGTTGCCGGGGGCTGGAAAATGTGAACGAGTCATTACACGTGTTCCCAGGAAGGAGTGTTGCGTAACTTTTAGAATTCGGAATTGATTTTTTTCAACAGATGTTACGTTTCAGCTGTAATTTATGGTTCGAGCGATTTTCGCGAATTCACGGTGTTTAACGTAACGTTTAAGGTAACGAAGAAAAATGTAAATTCATCCTTTAAGGTTTTTTTATTACTAACTAATGATCCAATAACAAAATACTGAACCATAAACAACGCTTCAACAAAACTAACTTTAAAACTTATAAAGTCATTCAAACTATCAAAACATACGAAATCCAAACAACCCACCTTGATATCCTTGCTGATCTGATTGTTGGCGACAACGTGGACGGCCGAGAACTCCCTAACCCGATCGAACTCAAATTTGATCTCGATGGGATGATTGTTTCTGGTGTCGTTTCTCCATCCAACCCAGCCATTGTCGTGGCCTCGCTCGCCCCTCGTGAGTTTGAATCTATCGGGGCCGGTTTTACCGTCAACTAGAAGTCCCAGACCTTGACGTAGCCTGCCGTCCCAGGAGCCGTCGTAGATGCTGTCATAGAACTCCCAGTCACCGCGTTTGTCGCCCTGGGGCATCGTGTATGAGACTACACCGTCTGTGGATATGAGAATGAAAGAGGGCGATGATGAGTGGCTGGTTTTTGTTGTCAGTGCATTTATAGGTAATGGAAGATGTGCGCGCGAGTGTTTGTAGGTATTTAGGAATATTGAGTAGTACTGGGAGATTCCTAGATAAGGGAAACGCAATAGTTGATCATGTTCTGCGTTTGTGTGGAATGACGCATTCAAATGTAATATATCAATTATGTACAAGAGTATATTGAATAAGTTACTATTTGAAGAATTTGAAAGAGCTTTTAGATTGTTAATTAATGAAATGCTTAATACTTTTCTGTTTGAGTGTATTAAAAAGTGTAATTACAAAAAAAAAAGGATGACTTGATAAAAAAAAATTCGTTCAAATAATAGCAAAACTTTTATAGAATTTTATAGAATAAAATGCGAAGTATATTTTCAAATGTTTAGCACAAAAAAAAACGAGATAATTTTTCATTTTATTTAAAAAAATGTTTGTATTATATGATTCGAAGGAATTTATCAACACATTTCACGTGTAATATACGTTGTGATCGTACTCAATTACAAGGTTTAATAAACGCAACGCTACCATAGTCCATGTGAAGTTTATTACATAATAATGAATTCCGTTACACCTACCGAAATGTGTTACTGGTACAGAACGGCTTTGAAAGCGATGTTATGTATAAAATTAAATTCACAATGATGGCGATTGTTTATCTCTTTAGGAATTCGTAATTAAAGTCATTTAGAGAACAATAAATAGCAATTTCTAAAATACAGTACCAATATGATAAAGTACTGTTATTACACTTTTTTTTCTAATTTGATGGTCATTACAACTTAACGAGTATTTAAAAGACATGCCAATTAATAAAAAAATAATCATTTATTTATATCAACAATTATATTTGTCATTAGCAGCAAAACCATTTGGCAATTCTCGTTTCCCAGCATAAGAACGAACGGCTTTTTTTTTACAGAGAGACATCAAATAACACTTACCGCTCCAGGAGCATCCGTACAACTCGACGCGCATGCAGACGGTGCGCATGTGATTGTCGTAAGGCAAAAAACGAATCTTGCTCGCCCATATGGGCGGGTCCAGCTCGTGCTTCGCCTCTAAATACGTGTTTTTGTTGCCCTCGATCACCTGGAAAATAAACGAGATAATCTGGATGAACTTTTCGTAAAATGTTTAAAACTAAAATTGTATAATAGCATTTTAATGTTATAATTGTGTATTCAGGGGTTTATATAATATCGTAAAGTTTTTTTATTTTATCCATTACTCGTAATATTAATTTTTTCTTTCAAAGGATGTTTTTATGTAAATATAAAATTTAAATAATACATTTAATATAAGATAATTATTTTCGAATAGGAGATTTAAAATATTTTCACTTCCGGAAACCTTCTCAAATTCAATTGGACGTCAAATTGATCGGAAGAAAAGCTCCCTCTCTAACTCAAACACAATACCCCAGCAAAATTTGAAAACAACGCTTAAGCCCCCTAACATTTCCCCGCCAATTGGCCCAACAACGCGCCATATTGCAGCCACAGCCCCGCCGCATCCAGGCCCGAGCTCGCTCGCAAAATGAAAGGCACATAATCCCATGATTCGACACCTTCCGAAACGCAATAAAAAAAAAGAAAAAGCAACGCATCACCATACTCCAGAATCCCGCTTGTCATCCTAAATATCCACGCGTCTCCTTTCTCGAAACTCCTGGCAGATTAATCGCTCGCTCGCCCGCTTATATTGATTTCTGGCGGGGCGGCGGCAGCTGCATTTATGAATAAAACGCGAGGCGTTTTATTTGACGTGAAAAGAGCAAGCCCCCGTGAAAAGAGACGCTATGACGTATTGCGCGAGAGAGCGAGCTTTAACCCCTTGAAGGCGACGTTTATGGACTGGATCTGTCGAATGCCAGAGCTTTTTTGAGAGGGCGAGAAAAGCAGACTGACGCGCGCTGTCTGAAAGGAGTCTAGCGGAACGGTTGTTTGCGTCGACGGGTGACCTTTTCTTCAGGCGCGAGGGGCTTGCCTGAGAGATGAGACATACGCGGACTGGAAATTTAAAGTGGTTTTGAAACTGTGAAGGAGGCACGAGGGTGGTTCAACATCTTGTGAATAAAATAATTTCATGGGTTAAGTGGGACGAGTGTATCTTGCGTGCGTGTAGTTTATTGGATATGAAATAGAAAATAAGAAAGGTACATTGTTTTTTTTTACAGTTTCAGGCGGAGGAATTCGTTTTACGAATATAGTTAACGCAACAAAAATAAAAGTTCGGCGCATAAAACTGGAGCGTTTCGCGCTATTAAACGTTACTTGTACTTTCGCAGAGCAATTTCTATTTACGGCTATATCCAGATACGCCGGGGCAATATCATGTTTTGTTTTGAAAGCCATTCCCCGAGAGCCATATTCCATATCGGATCGAAATCTGTATACTGATATTTCGCAGGCTCTATCGAATTATTATAGAGCTACTTCGTAAACTGCACGGACAGATGAAGTTGCCCGGTTATTTTTTATTACTCCGGTTATTCCCTGTACCCCGCGCGATATTCAATTCATTCGACGTCCTTTCTAACCCAAATTCGGGAAGCTGAATTAAGCGCTCGCTGAAACACGCGCGATCCCCATTAGAATAATTCCAATTGTTAGCAATTAGTTGAATAAAGCGGGGAACAATTTTGCGTCGTAATTTGCAAAAGTTTTGACACACAGCGTTAACATTCACCGCGCGACAAGTTACTTAAAACGACATCTCCGCCCGAGTTTTCGTACTACTTCAGCGCCGCGTTTATACATACGCGCATTTCCCGGCCGCTCTGGATTTACATGAGTAAAATGTAAATGTTAGCCCAGGCCGCTATTAATTTCACATATTTGAGGAGCCGCGGAGCGTCCGGCGCTGAGCAAATGCCACCGGCCCGGAGCCTTTGCACTGCAAATAAGTCCGTTTTACAAATTTTCACTTTTTCTCCACTTTTCTTTACTGAATTTACCCCCTGCTGCGTTGTCGCGTATATATTTATACCGTTAGATGAAAATAGACGCGCAGGTGGAGCGGCGCCGCTGTCTTTTCAGCGAGCTTCTTGACGTGTGCGCTGGCTGCGTCAGCCCTTTCCTTTTTTCTCAGCGCGTTCGAAGATTACGTGGCGGCGCGTGCGGTTGACGGGTTGCTTGTGTGTTTATGTGTGTGTGTATGGGTGTTTGTGTGTGCAAGTGCACGTGTGGGAGCACGTTCCACTGAGGCGCGTACGATAGATAATGGTTTATTGTTGGATTTCGGCGCCATTGTTTTCGAAGAAATTGAAGTCTCTATTGCCCGGCGCTTTTCAGGTTTTGCTGCGCTGGATGTTCTTGGTTTAATGCAATAGTGGAATGTTGTTGATAATTATCAAAATGATAGAGTGAACTTTTCTTTTACATTTAGAGATAAAGTAGAAAATTTTCAAATCTTTGAAATGCATTTTTACAAAATAGTTATGATAGTTAATTTTTTACGGAACCACAAACAATTCCATTATAAAACTTTTATCAATTTCATTTATTTTTACAATAAGTGACACTCTCCAAAACAATTTCTTCAAAAAAATAAACTAATCCATTTCTCATTCCTCCCTGAACCATCAATAAAACTACACGCAGTCCAGCTCCGCTCGTCAAACCCCGAAAAACACTTAAGTACCACGCCACCGTCCGAAAGTGGCAAATTCCACAGCACCACCCCCCTAACCCCCCTTAAAAAAGGGTCCGAAAGAAAAGCCGCACGGTGTCTCGCTAGTCAACCTTGCGCGCGTGGTGGCGCGCGGAAACGTCCACACGGGCAGCGTGCGGGCATTCTGCGCACGTCGCCGTCGACGAACAAGGAGGCCGGTTCTCTCCTTTTTGCCGTGGCCACGGCGCCTCCTCTGCAGGGAAAGGCGACTCTACAATCTGTATTCAAAGAGGCGAGGCTCTTGTCTCTTTGTCGCTCCTTCGACAGCGGACACTGCACTTGCTCGAGGTGTCGGCGTTGCGTTAGGCATGCGGGCTCGCCGTTCTTTGATGGGATTACGGTGTCGTTCCGGAGGGTGCTCGGTTTTTCCAGTGATCTTTGGTTCTTTTTGTGGAGGAGTTAGTGAAGTCGATTTTTTGAGGTGTAGAGTTCGAGGTAGGGGTGGGGTGAGTGGGTGTGTACATATGCGAATGGGATTTGTGGTTTGACATTTTTTGGTATCGGGTGGGTTGACGTTAAAGTTATGAAAGTAAAATACGGAGAATATGGGAAATGGGTTGGCAACTGGGATTTAAGTATTGAGAATATAAGCAAATTTTCATCAAATTTCAAATGAAATTGAGATTAACTTTAAATGTAAAGGAAAATTAGTCCTCAAAATTCAGTTGATTTATCATGAGCTGAGAAAAATGTTGGAATAAAAATTTCTGTATTAATTTCGAATTGAAAGATTTATCCATAAACAAAATTTTCTATAAATTTGTAGTAATTTTTACTTTTTTTTCATAGTGAAATCGATCTAGCATAACAAAAATAAAATTCTTTAAAAGAGCAACAAAGTCGTTAATTTATTATTGTATTATTTTAATAAAGTCTTTATTTAATAAATCGTTATTATTAGTATTAGAATTATTTTATTTAATCAAAGAAAAAAGCAATACTTACTTTAAAACTTACAAAATCGTAAATTTAAAAGTAATATATTCAAAGTTTTATTAAATGAAACTAAAAAACATCTTTTTATTCTAGCAACATTGTTTACTTATTAAAAAAATTATTATTATATTTCTAGAACTTTTCCCATTACAATCTCTGGTAACCATAATCCATATAATTCTTCTCAGTGCACTATGACAAACACCACATAAGAAAACCACCGTCAAAGTATTAAATCGCTGAGCTACTCACTGTACTCGGCTTTCCTTAATCAACCTCGCGTCTGGGAAACTTCCTTACCACGAACGCGTCCTACACGTGTCGCTGTGACGCGTTCGCAGAGTCGACTACCTCTCCACCCTTCCTTTCTCAGTAATGCAATTTTCTGCTAGGTTATGCGGTAAAATTCGCGTCTACATGCGCGTATATGTATGCTGAGTAGCAAGAGCAATTACTCCGAGGGTCGAATATAAAGGCAAGCTCATGATGAGGCTCGAAATGATTTTACCGGCCTGATGAGGAAGAGATGCTTATTTGATTTAGCTAATTGACGGCTGGAGGAAGCTTGACTTTGTTAAGCGATGTCGGGCGATGATAGCTGCGTTACGATGCTATCAGAACATGTAGGCAGCGATCGTATTGATTATTTGTTAAATTTTCTTTAATTTGTACATTCTGAATTTTGTAGAAACAATTACCGAAGATAAAGTATAAATCCCAGGAAATCACTGTAATCCAAAGTTAAAAATTAATTGACAATAAGATCCACGCTAACTCCAAATGAAGCAACGAATTAATCCGCTCCGTACGGCTTCAGCTATCGCGAATGAAAGAGTAAGAGAAAGCAGACCGCACAGCCCGTCGATAAGTCGCGAGCGCAGTCGTTAATAGCACTGATTACTGCTGGTCAGCCGGGCAATTACAGCGTAAGCTAATTATTAAAGCTTGCGCTCCTTCCGAGCTTGCGAGGCGAGCTTACGTGCTCCTATCGAAAGTATGTTACCGTTTGAAATTATCAGTCTAAATGATAATTATTTTTGTACTTGCGAATCATTTGTGATTGTGTGGTATGAACTGGTATTATTAAATGAATAAATTGTAGTAATACATAAAATGAGACCAAAAATAAATTTGACCCAAAAAGAAAAAATCATATAGCGGTAAAAATAGATGGTCGCGTGACCATATAATGAAAATAGGCTTAGATTAAAATGATTTTATGAGGTTACCCTCTTTTCTGACCTCTATTCACGCATCCTTTTGATAGATTGACTTACTGACGTGCCATTTTCCTCGAACGTGTGAGTATCATTAATACGCGGTTTCCATTGAACCGAACTAATGGGCTCTATGGTTCGGAAATTCCGAATTATCTGATTCTTTATTCATATAAGTATTGATTGAAAGGATTCGTGATTTATTCAGAAGACAAATTTTTAAAACTTCTGGAATAAATTTTATTAATTTTAAAGCTATATAAGAGATTTTGATTTTAGCTTGCGTTTCTTAAATTGAAAAAGTAAAATGTTTTAGTTTGAAAAAAAAATTATTTGAATCGGGTGAGTTACAAAAGAAAACACTTAATTTTTGATAGATTTTATTTAAATT
Source organism: Eupelmus azureus (assembly GCA_030522685.1). Taxonomy (NCBI): domain Eukaryota; kingdom Metazoa; phylum Arthropoda; class Insecta; order Hymenoptera; family Eupelmidae; genus Eupelmus; species Eupelmus azureus. The sequence continues at coordinate 7,354 of JAPYZA010000721.1, read as the reverse complement.
AACTTCAATTAACTTTTGTAAATAGCAACGCTTATCCAGAGTCAGATAAAAGGGTACTTTCGAGAGTAAAACAATAAATATTGCGCTCTTAAGTACTTTCTTTTTAATTGCGCGCACTTAAAAAGAAGTATTAGACTTTTCTTTTCTATCTAGCCAGAAACACTCAAGTAATTTTTTTTTGCTCGTTTTAGTTTCGTTTCTTTGTTCCTGTGCATTTCTTTTCTCTCATTAATTATCTACATTCTACACGTTATTCCTTTACATTGTTAAATTTTATGATCCTACAATAATTTCCCTAATTTGCATTGTTTCAAAAGACGCAGTAATAAAAACGAATGAGAATTTTAAAAATACATCAATAAAAAGGCAGCTACTTTATAATTATAAAGGAAGAATCTTTTATAATTCCGATTTTTTATAAAAGAGAAACTTTGACCCAGTTCAAAAGAAAGAAAAAGCACAGCTATAGCTACTAATCTTATCAGCTTTTCACGGAAGACTGTTCTTTCTTCTAATAACCCACACACATAACGGCAATTTATTAAAATTTCGCTTTTAACTTTTTATATTAATAACAGAGAAGTCGGTAAAACCTTCCCGACCAGCGCAGCAATTTTTAACTCGAAATTTCGAAATTCCCTTTTTAAGAAAACCGACCTTCCACACAGCCTTTCCTTTTTATCACCCACTCAACCCTCTCCATCCCGGCATTACATCCTCGAAGCCCGCTTCTTTCAGCGACTCCTCGTCTATTTCTCCGCGGCAAAAAAGAAACCGTGCCACACACGATCCGCAAAAAAGGGCATAAAACCGAAAAGTCGGTCGTGCTCGTTTTGACCGTTCTGACGTGACGCGCTCAGGCGCCTGGATTTTCGGCCGAGCTGTCAGGCCGTGTACAGGGTGCGATAGAGCGCGCACGACACATCCGGTACACGCGCTCGCGCCCTGCGTGCTATAGGGGGCTTTTTCGTATGTGTACGCGCGTTCCGGGAACGGCCTATGTTTAATCCGCGCGCGTATGTCGCTGGGTTCATGAGTGTACGTGTTCTTTTCGGAGGAGGGGGGATGCATTAGGGATAAATTTATGGCTGGATGAATGGGTTGTTGGTGTTTAATCATGGTTTTGGGTAGTTTATAAATTTGGTGATGTGGGATGGTGCTTTTGTTTGCTGTGAGTGGAAGTGTTTATAATATTGTTAAGAGGTGGCTGTATACTGTTAAGATTTTTTTAAATAAATTTGTTTCAAATGTACAGTCTTCAAAATAATGTGCTCTTAGATTATCTGGTTGAAATAATAAATCTTTTGAATTTTTTCATGGAATAGTAATTCATTTTTTTACATTAGTAAAATTTGATAAGCGTTGAACTGACAATTCTGAGAAAAAGTGTGTTAATAATAATAAAAACTTTGTATTATTCATTTTTCTTTAATATATGTACTGAATTTCAATTTTAAGTTCGCGGAATAAAGGGATTGACTTTTAATTAAAAACTACAGAGAAGATGCATATTATTAATTATATACCTTTCACGCTCTGATGACACAATATTTTTCTCATCTATCAGACAAGCCCTTTAAGCGATTTTAAAACGAGAAGCTCATTTTTAATAAAAACATTTTCGAAAAATGTATGAATATTTAAAATGATATCTGCGGCTACCACGCAGCCGATTATAAATTGCACTTTTTAAATTCGCATTCACCCGGGCTCGATTATGAATTCAACGACCTACTCCTGCTAAAATTTGCATACACGTAATTCAATACCTTATCTACCGCGTATCAAAATTTTAATTATCACTTCCGTATTGCTTTCATGCCCAACATAACGTGCACCGACATTATCATCAACAAACAGAAAAAAAGAAAAACAAAAACAAGAAAAAGCCAACATCAAAAACGGAAAAGCTCTCGCGAAAGCTCAGCGAAATATCAATTTGCGAAAAAGAAGGAAACTCCTCTTCCTCTCGAAAAGGCAAGAAAAAAAAACGCGCAGAGAGCGTCAAATACCTCGGCGCAGTCTCAAAGGAGACCGCGCGCTCAGACGGTAATTAAGCCTCCCCGCGTGCTGCGAGCTTTTTCGGAGCTTGCATGCGCGCGGGAAGTTAAATAATAAATAGTACGGGATGGAGTGGGGGCATCTAAAGTGTTTAGTACGGAAAGAGAAGAGAATCGCAACGCGGCCTGGCTCTCATTAGGTACTGGTTAAGTGTGGGAGGTTTTGTACGCGTGAGTGCACGTGTGCTGGGCAAAAGTTAAGGAAACGTTGGGGGCCGGTTGGATGTGCTGGAGTGCTAATATTAGTTGTGGTGTGGGTGTATTTATACAATGTTATTATGGTATTTGCGGATGAAATGATGGGTTACCTTCTATAGGGATTTGTTTGGAATTTAGTAAATATTATTTGCTGTTTGTTTATTGCAAATAAAACAGAAAATTTATTTCGAACAATGTTTGTGGATTGAAAGGTAAACAATGCGTATGTAGTTGCTGACGTTTTCAAATTAAATAACAAAATAATAGAATGATAGAAAATATTGCAAGGAAAAGTTTATTTAATGCTTATAAATTGATGAGTCTTTTCTTTTCTTTTAAGTTTTACACAATACTTTACATAAGTTTTCATGTTAAAGAACTGCTTTTCATAAAACTACGGAACTCAAAACTGACATAATCTATCAACAGTATCAAGTATCTTTAAACAAGCTGCTTAACTTTTTTATTTGTGGACAAAGATGCGCTCGTTACCGAGAAGCTTAGTATAAATAAGTTACAAACTGTTTAAAAGTTTATCGAAGTTGGCGACTTAGTTTGATTTAACTTTTAAACAAGTGCAGACTAACTTCTTGTGATCAGTAGAAACTAAATCCTTCAAAGCTTTTGCTAGAGATTTTAATTCATCTATATGTCTAGATAAAATACTTTCTAATAAATTCAATTTATTAAGAGAATAAATAAAAAAAATTTATTTTATGAAAAAAAAAGAAAAAATGTTTAACCTTAAGTGAAAGGCAAATACCTCAAATTTCTGTAAAATGATGTGGAATGTAAACATAAAAATATTGCACAGTATAACCACGCTTTCAAGTTAAACGGAAAGTATACTTATTTATACAAGTTACATAGTATGACCTACATGAAAAACAGCAGTAACCCAAGAAACTTTTTAGAGCTTTTATAACAAGAAAAAATTTTTACAAAACTTCTGCTAGAAATAACTCCCAACCCAAAGAGAAAGTATATATTTTATATGTTGTATTTTTTAAAATAAAAGTTATCCAATGTGGCAAATATTTAACTTTTTTAACATAATGACTTCTTTTTACTTTCACAAAAATGAAAACTCTTTTTATTACTTTATTTTTTCGTACAAGTTTTCTTAAGTAAAATTGGTTACAAACCCTAAAAAATACATATTCAAACCACCATTCCACTGCGCATTCACAAAACGAATTAAGAAATTCCCTCCTCTTATATTACCACAATCCTCATAAAACTCTTTATCCCCAAGCAACTCTACAAAAAGCATATAACATTTTCACTTAAAAATCAAGCGCTCAGTCCTCACATAAAAAATCCCCCACTCCACCCTGCCTCTCACAAAAGAACATCTTTTATTTTGCCCCTCTCAGCAATCTCTCATCGTTCGAGCTTTCCCGACACGACGGCAGCAGTTATTATTTCAGACCGCCAACGATTGACGTTAACTCGGCCGTTAAAACGCGTGCCAAAGACACGAGTATTTTCTTCCGCTCGGCGATACCGCTTATTTTTTCTTTTCTCCTCCCTATACCTGGAATGCGCACATTATGCGAGCTCGGAGCGGCGGAAAAACGCCTAGCTTGTCGCGCGTATACCGATCCGACGAGTTTTTTGCGCTTTGGATTTTAGTTTTTCTAGGAGTAAGCGTTTATTAATGATAGTGGCTGAGCGAGATTACGCGGTATGCATAGACCAGACCGGTATGAGAAACGGATAGGCGAAGCCTATTTAGCTGGGTGATTACGCGGCTTGTTAGAAAAAGTGTTTTATGAGAGTGGAAAAGGTGTTGGGTAAGGTGTAAGTAGTGAAAATGCAAAAATTAGGGGTTTTGGTGTTAGTAGACTGTTTTTCCTGTGGTATAATTGAATAATTTTACTAATTTTTGGGTCGTTTTTAATTACTCTGATTCAGTGATAAAATTTGTATTTAATGTTGGATATGTAACAACAAGGTTTTAATGAAACTAAAGAAATTTAAAATTACAAATATTTTTCCTAACTAATTAGTACGCCAGTATTAAACAAGTTACAATTTAACAAGATAAAAAATTCTACCTTTATTTTATCAATTTAATGATTGTTACACATTTATGACTGTAAAATAATAACTAGAAAACGATTAAAAAATTTATAATTTACTTTTGCGCCTCGGCTCGATTACAGCGGGCAAAAAAACAAAGTATTCCGGAACATAATAAAGCCAGGGCTTCGTTAAAATTCATAGGATTCCTTGACGCCGTATCATTAATAACACGGCTCGCGCATACGGCCGGCGCGCGATTTTTGCGAAATTTTCGCATCAAATTAAACCGCGTCCACACCGGAGAAGTCAGCTGCGCGCGCAAATTGCTGCATCGTCCGGGAGGAATCTGCCTTCGCCGAGCGACAAAATACAAGTCCGAGGGAAAATTATCGGCGTAATAAGTCCGCTGGGCTAAAGCAATCTGGAAGCTCGACGAGGGCCCCGGGAAAATATACGGGGCGTCGCGCAGAAGCAGCTTTTAGTATATAGGCGCGGGACGATCATCCAGCGATATAATGACGCGTTTATCTGTAGGAGGGATGCTGAAGACTTTTCGGGTCGCGAACCCGTTGTAATGGGATTCTTAAAAGCAATTAAGTGGCAAATTTGCGATGAATGGGCGAAGTGGCGCGGATTGGAACTATATAGATAAGGTAGGGGCGAGATGAGAAAAATGGAGGGCGTTTAAGGCGAGAGCTTGTGATAGGAGTTTTATTTTTTAATTTTTTAATGGTCTTTGTAATTTTCGTCGGGGATCTCGATGAGATAAGGACGAGCACGCGCGTAGTTATTGCGTTGTTTGGCGTTTAATGTAAACGACGGCGCGCAGGCGCGATGGTTTCGTGGCTCCTTTTTCAGCGATTTAATGAGTTCAAGTCAAACAGCTTTCGATGAGGCTGATAAGATCGGCAAGGAGGAGAGTATTAAATATGAGGGAGATCGAAGATAAATTTGGCGTCTAATTGAGGCGATTATGTTTGAAAAATGTTGGGACGATTTATGCTAATGCGTCGGGAAAACTCGGGCTCGATATTGAAAATATTTATTGTAAGCGCTGCAAATCTTAGTGTAAAAAGTACACCTTGTGTAACTCCTATTTATACATACATCGTTATCAATTTTGTGCACTTTAAAGTGCTTTAAAGATTTACAGTAAATGTAAAGAATTTTTTTTTATACTGTTATAGGTAACTCGTATACTATAATGTCTGGAGTAATAATGCTTTTTCAACTACGTTAAAAAATTTAAAAATTAACAATTAAATTTCCATCTAAAACTATGATAGTTACGAAATTATTTGGTAATCAGTAGACCGATCAACAAAAACCCTAAAACAAAATCGATCACCGCAGAACCGACCATTAAGGCCAATTCGATCCTCTAACAAATGTCTTATACGTGCATCGATACCTCCCACTCGCCTCACATCAACTCTCATTTTTCTAATCGCTACATCCACGACTATGCTTCCAAAAGCTCCCCACCGCCGCGCCATCATTAATAACACAAAGCCCCGGGTACCGTTTCTCGAATTACGCAAAGCGAGCGCAACGCATCGACGTTAATGGAGCCGGCCTCGCGACGTCGAAGCGCATAAAGCCGTCTACATCGGCGCAGTGGATGCATTACTAGAGAGAAGAGAAAAAAGACGAAAGAGAGAAAAAAGGTTTCCTCGCTGTATAGCAGCAGGGGGGGATAGGGAGGAATGATCGAGAGCTACAAAACGCTCACTGACACAAGTGGAGCGTGTCGCTGGCATGTATAAAGAAAGCGAGAAACTCGAGGCACGGAGGGAAATGACCCGAGCGAAAAAAGAAGTTTCCCCGCGCGCGCGCGGAGATTATATATACGTGGGAGAAATGACGAATCGCACGGGTATTGAGCTTTATGACAGCCATTTCGATTTGTCCGCAGTTACTTCTTCGATAATTTCTTGGCTGAAGCGTAACGTGCAGTCGGTACTTTTTCGTTTTTATAAATATTCTCGGCGAACAATAAAATAAATGCCATTCAATCGCAACGAAATTTAAACGCCCTACCGTTCGCTGTATACATTCGGAGAAGGCGCGCATAAAAAAGCACTTAAAGCTACCCCAGATGCAACCGAAACGAATCCCGCCATTATCTTTCTCTCTCGTTCCACTTCGAGCGCGAGCAAACAAACTCTCGGATCCTAAAAAACGAATAAAATAAAAAAGCGAGCCAAAGCGCAGAAAACGCAAGCAGCGCAGGCCACTAAATATGCAGCAAGCGAAGCGGGACAGCCGCGCCTACGGAATTAACCTCACGCGAATCGAGATAAGCGGCAGGGCTGCGTACACAATCCGTCTTCGATTCTTTGCCGGCGAGGCGCGTTCGCCTTTGAAGATAGCGCGGACGCCGAAGGGAGCTAGCGGCGCATGCGACGAGTAAAGCGGGTCACGGGGTATGTAGAAGCTGGGGAGAGAGAGAGATGGAAGGAGGAAGAGAAAAAGCTACGGAGAGTTTCTCTTTTGGGTGGAATTGATTATTTAAGTGGCTGAAGGTTAAAGCCTTGAATTTCCCGCTGAGAAAAGCGCGCGGGAGTAGGTTAAGAGAGTGTCTGTCGTGAGAGTTATTTTAGCGGTAGAGGGAGTCTTGATATACCCGGCTGTTTCTACTTGGATGATTGTTTCTAGAAAATGACAGATGATTTTAATTGCTTTTGATAGGTTCGTGAATAATAGTACAAGTATTTATTTCACTCTTAATAAGTACACAATAATTTTTTGCATTCTTGTATAATTCCATTTTAGTATAATGAATTTTTGTGATAATATTTTACTCACTAAAATTTTAAAATTAACTAAATATTCGTTTGTTAAATTTAATTTTTTTGCAGTATCCAATTCTAACATAAGCGTTAACAAAAATTATATTATTAAATTTTTTTGTTCCATTATATCAGCCATATATTAACATATTAATTTTAAGCTAAGATTTTAATGTAATTCATAATTACCCAACGATTTCTACCAAATATGACGCTAAAAAGACGATGTTTCTAATTCAACGAATCAAGAAAAACATGATAAACTAAAAAATCCGG